>VZSR01001113.1:1371769-1393614 GCA_013398615.1 Brachypodius melanocephalos | reverse complement strand
GATGTGGGGTACAGATGGACATGTGACCTAAAGCAGTGGGTGTTATGGGTGGTCTCCTTTGTCCCCTGCAGGCACCCGCTGTTCCCTCTGCTGACGTTGCTCTTTGAGAAATGCGAGCAGGCGACGCAGGGCTCCGAGTGCATCACCTCGGCCAGCTTCGATGTCGACATTGAGAACTTTGTCCACCAGCAGGAGCAGGAGCACAAGCCCTTCTTCAGTGATGACCCTGAGCTGGACAACCTGGTATAGGCAGCTGGGGCTTGGCAGATGATTTTTGGGGGGTGTTGAAAAGGTAGGGGGTGAGGAACAAATGAAGATCTACCACTGAGTATTTGGGCTCTTTAGTGTTGGTCATCTTGGCAGTGTTTTCCACAGACCTTTTGAGACCTTCCCCATTTTCCAGACGTTTTGCAGAAGATCCCCTGTAAGAGCAACCTCTCTTCCCTGTTTTGGCTTGTTGTCCCACAAAACCTCCATGGAGTCAACGAGATTCCTGAAAACAGCTGGGATCGCTGGCTGGTTTGTGCCCCAAAACTTGCGATCTCTGCAGGAATTACTGCTCCTCTGTGCAACATGCAGTAGTGTCAACATTCTCGTGTGACACTATCTGGTTTGAAGGGTCATGGCCAGCTCATGTCCTAGAAGCAGGGCAAAATAATTACTTTTTCCATAATGTGATGGATATCAACAGTTTGGAACACTTGGTTTATTTTTGGTGGATTCCCTCCCACATCAACTCAAATTTCCTGCTGTGTCCATTGCTGCTGGAAGATGCCTCAGAAGACTCTCCTTGGGGTTTCTCTGGTGTTGACCTCAGGAAATATCCCCAAATCCTGTTATTTTGTCCAGAAAACCTCCAAACGTGATCTCCATGGCAAACGTGGGCAGAAGAGTTCATGGCACTGTCCTGATGCTCCACAAGCAAATTTTCAAGGTCTGAAGAGGCAATTCTGTGCACTTCTCATGATGCAAACAGCAAAATACCTTCCCTGGGGAGGTTATGTGTGCCCTGGGACTTGTAGCAGAGGGATTTCCATCCCAGAAAAGAAGCAAAATCAGGCAATTCACAGGCTCCTTTTTCTAAGTATTACAGTTATCAAGGAGGCAATTTTGAATGATGATGCATCACAAAGGGGAGAACTAGCAAAACTCATCTAGGTGCAAGAACTACTGGGGTTTTTTTAAAAAAAGCAAAGAGGATTTCAAGGTGAAGTAAAATCCCACATGTTTGTGCTCGATTTCAGCTTGTGGAGGGAGTTTTTTAGCATCCTTAAACCAAGAGTCTGCAGAATGCTCTCCAAAAAATTTGCAGGCCAGGCAAAGCCCCTTTTGCATATTGCTAAACCCATTTTGCAATAACTTGTAGTCAAGAACAGAAACCGCTCTGGGAAAAGCAATGAAAAAAAACCCAAACAAAAACCCACCAAATCAACTCAACCAATGTTTTGGATTATTTCAGTTTTTGGACTAAACAAATGCTGAGGTGCACCAACAAACCCCCATTGCATTAAATTGCATAAAAATGGGTGTAATGGTCTAGCAGGAGGAGAGAAAGGGTGAAGAAGAAAAAATCCAAAATTTTGGGAAAGGAAAACTTATTTCTGTACAGATCAAGATGAAACATCATCAGCAAACAATCTGTGCAGGAAATGTATCCACACTGGATATTTTCAGTGTTTCTGTGGTTTCTAAAACACACCAATCGTGGTTTTTAGGCATATTCTGAAGCAACTCTTGCTGCAAAGGTGAAATTTGGCCATGAGAAGTTGGATTGATCCCTTGCAGCACTTGACACATTCATATTCATGTCTTTCTATATCTATTGCTGTGTCTTTCTATATATCTATATCTCTGTTTATGTGGGTTTGCCCTAGCTGGATGGATATTTTCTATCAATGCCCAGAACTCCTCCATAAAAGGAGAAGCCATCCACCTCAGTGTGGGTAACCTGCACCAAAACAGAGGGGATGGTTGATATGATGCTGGAGGAGCACATTCCTGTTGGTGGGAGGCACTAGTTGAGGAGAATTTTGGGTTAAAAAGTCTCAAAACTCAATATTTCAACCTGTTCTTGAGCTGACGCTTTCCCTCTGTTTACACTGTCCTTTTTTTGTTGTTGTTGTTATTTTTTGGGTGTTGCTTTTTCTTTCTTTTGTTTTAAACACCACCCGTTTGCCAGAAATTGGCGATGGCACAGCAGGGCTGAAAAGGCCAGTGGCATTAGCTATCATTAGAATAAGAGTCATGTATTCCTCGCTGCCAAGATGCACATAATTACAAATTAGAAAAAGGTCAGATCTCACCATTATCAACTCAATCAGCTGCCGAGTGCCACACAGTCAATTAATTCAGCATCTGTATTTTTTACAACCCCGCGCACGTACGCCATCGGACTGTAACTCTTTTTCCGGACAGATATACGACGCAGCGGAGCAGGGACATAAAATGAGACCCTAAGCAAATGAGCTGAGATAATTGAGAGATTTATTTTTTTACATATATGTGTCAGGTCTTCTTGCCTTTGCCCTTGAATATTGACTTTCATGGCCGGTGAGCCCTGGGAGGATGCGGAAATCCTGGGCGCGACACCTCCACCTTGTGCTCTGCCTGTGTCAACTGCTGAGGAGGAAAAAAAAAACCCAGAAGAAAAAAAAGCAAAAAAACCACCCCACTAAATAAAAGATTATTCCAGCCTCAACACATCATCCCTGTTGTTCACCAACCAAAAATTCCCTTTCTCCATCATGGAGCTGCCACTGGAGTTCGGCCCCGGATTTTTCAGGATGTTTCCCGAGCGTGGCAACTTGCAGTTTGTAAAGATGACCACTAAAATTTGCAAGTTAAAAACACTCTTTGAAATGCAAAGACGCTTTGTTACATAAAACCGGATTTATTGCCCCGGAGTGAATAGCTGAAATTTTATATATTATGCAAGATTTCAAACGGCGGCTGTAAAACTTAAGGTTTCAGCTCGGTGAGAGGAATGTTTTATGTGTAAATTTTTTAAGGTTTATGGGGTACGTTTTAATGAGGCCCAGGCTTTGCACCAGCAACAGCTCACGGCTGAGTTGCAGCCCCGTAATCTTGTTAGAAGAAGTGGCCTCCAGAGAACAACCAAACACTTTTCAACAACGAGAGGTTTGGCTTGTACTTTTTTTTTTAGGGCACGAGGAGCAATTCCCATGAAGGCAGTGGTGAATTTGGTGAATTTTTTGCTCTTGGATCTCAGGGTTGTGATTGATGGGCAAGGAAAAGGAATGCAGATATGGGGTGGGTTTTGGGCAAGAATATTCTTTTTTTCTTGATGTTTTGGGAAAGGAGATGGATTTCATTCTGCTGTAGGGGATCAGTTCTAATTTTGAGGGAGAATATTGATTTTTACTTTGTGCCCTTGCCTAGATGGTGAAGGCGATCCAGGTGCTGCGTATCCATCTCCTGGAGCTGGAGAAGGTCAATGAGTTGTGCAAGGACTTTTGCAACCGCTACATCACCTGCCTCAAAACCAAGATGCACAGTGACAACCTACTCAGGAACGACCTGGGGGGGCCCTACTCCCCCAACCCCTCCTCCATCAGCCTCCACCCCCAGGTAATGCCTTAAAATTCCTCTCCAATAACCATTGTTGCACTTTGGCCAACAGGGAGTTGGGCCAACAAGATTTCAGAGTTGCTCTGCGAGAGTTGTGGCCTCCTAAAAGGTCGTCAGAGTCCGTCCACAAGAATTAAAAAAAGAAAAATCCTGTACCTTGCTCATAGAGTGCAATAAATGTTGTTGTGGTGACTTTTTTTTCTTTATTTAAAATTTCTTTATGTCCTTTTTTGCATGGGTTGGCAGAGCTTCAACCCCAGTGTTTGTGGCTGTGCAAGAGAGAGTTTGAAAGACTCCTAAACGCTAATGTTGCAGCAATTAAATGTGAGGGCAAGGAGCCGTGCAAGTGTATGGGAATAAAACCAAGAAAGTTGCATTTTTTTAAATGAAAAAATGCTATTTATTGGCAAAAAGGACAGAAACATCAGGATTTTCTTCGCTGCTTCTCACTTTTTGTTTCAAGGCAGCTCAAAGGATTTTTGGGTCTCAGATAACCCTTGCTGGCTTCACTGCTCCTTTTTGTGTCTCAGCAGATCTTGCAGTTCTACCCCAGCATGATCAGCATTCCCTTGACTTCTTCTTTTGCATGATTTGGATTTTTAGATGGGAGAAGAAGACTTTTGGTGGCTCAAGCATAGTGGAAGAGTACAAGGAAATGCCTGAGAGCTGCAGAAATATCAACTGAAGTAGCCAAACCAACTTGAACCTTGGTGGCTTTTGAGGCAAAATAAGGGACTGTAACTCAATATTCAGAAAAGAAGTTGCCCATTGGTTGGGGTTTTCATGTGCGGGGAATAAATCTTGGCTGGTTGCATCCCAAAAAACTTTATGCTATAATGTGTTCCCCTAGGGCATTTCTCTCACTCAGACACTTGCTTTTCGGAGTAGAAAAATGGAATTTAGAGTTGCACAATCCCACCAGAAATAACTGCGGTGAACTCAAAATAACCCGGGCAGCTCCTAAAAAGGAGGCAGGTGGTGGGGCCTTCTTAGGGCTTTTGGGGCATTTTTAAGGTGGTGGAAAGGAAAAAAAAAAAAGCCATTTTTAGCAGCTCAGCTCCAGGTGCTGCAGAGTTTGAAGCTCCCAACACGACGAGGGAAAAGCCCCCCAGAAAAGTTCCGTTTCTTGTTTGGAAGCACCAAACCACTTAATCATTGATCTAAGAAACCCCATCCTCACTCCATATTCTAATAATCTCTAGAAATAGACTTATTATCCCTTCGCCGCTTTATGGGAGCATTCCTTATGATCAAAATTAGCAAGACACATGCATAAAAGAGAACAATAATTGCTCAACGAGCATCTCGTTTGTAATTTATTAGTTTCTATTATTGTGCATTGCCATGGCAACAGCTCACATCCCGGGTGATGAGAGAGATGTTAGATATGAGCCGACAAAGCTGCCGGTCCCAGCAAATGGAGATGCACGTTTTTTATCAGTAATTTTCATGAAAATAATAAGTGAGGGAGTTAATGAGATGGAAAGCCGTCCTGTGGCTATTGTGAATTTTTTTTCCCCTCCTTCCTTCCCTTTTTTTTTTTTTTAAATTTTTTTTTTTTTTTAAGTGTTGATCTAATTAGAATGCATCGGTCAGGAAAAGTAATGAGGATTTAGTGTCTCACAAAGAGGTGGGGATCATATCAGAAAATTAGCACGACTCTTTGGAAAATAATCAGGCCCATGGAGAGGTACCAAATGCTTCTGATTCCTGGAAACCTGGAGCTGCTGGCATTTCCCTTCTGGGCCAGACTTGAAAGTTGAGGAATTCAAGTGAGGATTTGAAGGCAGTCGTGAAATAAATGGGAACAACCCAGGAAAGACCCAACTGGAGGGGAAATGTTGGCTCAGCCACCGAGGGATTTTCAGCAGGTGGGGCTGAAATATTCACAGTGATGGACCAAGAAAGAGCCACCATCTCATCTGGTCATGGGATAAGGATGGCAGACTGGTGACAATACAGTGGCAAATATTTCCTGTGCCCAACTAGGCCGTGTCAAGTGCTTGAATACTTCAACTCATGGAGTGTACTTGAGCTTGCATGGATAAAAAATACTCTATATCCATCAGTTGAGCTGTAGAGGCCAAGGATGCTCCAGAGAGCTGAAAAATCATGGGATTGATGCTTAAAAAATGGCAAGTGGGATGATTTCTCTAATTATTGGGCTGTTGGTTTCATGCTGAGAGGAGGTGCAAGAGCAAATGGGCTGTTAATTTAGGATTTCCAAAAAATCCAAATAATGAAATGTGATTGGTATCAGTGGAGGAGGTTTCTCAGCAAAGAGGTTTTCTTAGGGTTTGGAAGGAGTGTCAATCATTTTATGAGGAGATAAACTAAAGTTGTCATGAAAGTGAAATATTTCCGTTTTTGGCGAAGTTTTTTACCACAGGACATGTTAAAAAAAATTATGGACACACAATGACAAGGATATCAAGCAAAACTGGGAAAACAATGTCAGGACCTGTCAAAATGTCATCACAGGATAATCTGTTGGATTTCCCTGGTATATCTAAAAAGGATGGTCCTTCGCCTGCTGTTATTTCTGCTTTCTAAGATGGAAAATGCAAGAATTTTTGGAGATGCAAAGTGCCTGAGGTGATGGGAAGATGAGAGAACACTCAGACAAGGTGTTTTGACTGTTGCTGAAATCTTCTCATGTCACCAGGTCCAGAGATGATTCCTGGTGTTGGCCAAGTTTGGGTGACAAGTTTGGGGTTTTCCCACCTGATGGGTCTCCCCTGAACCTTCATTACCTCACAAAGATTTTTTTTACCCTCTTTTCCCCACTGATTCCTCATTTTGTGCTTTGCTTTGTCTTGTGATTGGCTCGTTGCCTCTTTGTCCTGCAAGTCCATCAAGCAATTCCTCTTCTGTTTTTGCTGGTTGCTTTTCACTTGGCTTCGTTCTTCTACCTCAAGTCCTCATTGGGCCCTTTTTAGCCCCCTCCATTTATTTAATGAGTATTTTTTTAAGCTTTTTCTGACCAGGATGGGAGAGGGGACGTCCTTCTTTCATGGAAAAGGGAGGAAACTGATTTAAATCAATGCCTGACTTTAACTTTCCTTCAACATCAAAGGGATCCTCATTGCTCTCCACTTGCGAGAAAAAAAAAAACAGTTGCAAAACCAATCACACTGGGAACCAACACTGGGAACCACAGTGCAGACAGAGACATTGAAATGGAACCAAATTTTGTATTTTTCAGCTTTGGTTTCAGATTGGCACTGTTTGAATGGGCATTTTCAGGAAAGCATTTCTTCTTCTCAGATTACTTCTTGGATACTTCACAGAATCACAGAATGGTGTGGGTTGGAAGGGACCTTAAAGCTCATCTTGTTCCAACACCCTGCCATGGCAGAGACACCTTCCACTGGCCCAGGCTGCTGGTGGCTGGAGGTGGACACCAAACCAATGCAGTGCTTCTCTGTATCGATCTTAATTTATTTAATTTATTCTTAATATCTTCTTAATTTATTATTTTAATTTATAGATCTTGATTTATCCAGGTTTGCCCTGTGATCATCGCTGGATTTCTCTTTTTTCTCGTCTCCATCCACCCACCCATTCACAAAGGAGCCTTATGAATTATCTTACATGGCTTTGAGTTTGGCCAGCTCTTTCTTGGCAAACCCATGGGTTTCTTTTTTTTTTCCTACCCGTGGGTTTCTTTTTTCCCCTCCAACTAATCCCAATTTCCCCCAGCACAAGTAATTTTCAGATTTAGGATGAGACAGACATTTTGGCCCCTTGTGTACCACCCAAAAATGAATGTCTGTGTCATGAAGCACAAGGGTAAGGACAAGCAGCTCAAGTAGTCCTGAATTTTAGCACTTTCTTACAATTTGGTGCTTGGACATTTTCCTTACTGTAAGAAAGGGGTTTTTTTTTATGTCATGTCCCAGATCTTTTTCTTCATTGAAGTGACTTTTAATTCAGGGAAATCACGTTTTGGCGTTGATCAGTGCCGAGATGTGGGTCTGCAGAGACACCTAGTGATGCGTTTTTTGCCACACTCAGATTTCAAAATCGCCAAAAGCATTTCAGCTTGAGGGTGATGCAGCACCAGCACAGGGTGCCCAGAGAAGCTGTGGATGCCCTTGGATCCCTGGCAGTGTCCAAGGCCAGGCTGGACAGGGCTTGGAGCAACCTGGGACAGTGGAAGGTGTCCCTACCCATGGCAGGAGTGGAGCAAGATGAGCTTTAAAGTCCCTTCTAACCCCAACCATTCTGTGACTCTATGGACTTCCTTGAGTCTCAAAATATAAAAGATATAAAATATTTTCCACTGCGGCAAAACAGCCAAGCCTAACAGAATTTGGCTGACATTTGCAATCTGAGGCAACTGGTATGCAAAAGATACATATTTTTTTAATCTTCTTGGAGATATCTCTCTATATTTATTTGAAGGTGGAGCCTCCGCTTCCATTGGGTCACTTTGGTTTCCAAGTTCTGTTGCAGAAAGACCATTAATTCCTTTCACAGCTCTTTCTGATAATTCCCAATATTCTGCCTTTTTGGACACCAGTGAGATGGTCTTTGGGGGAAGTTTTCCTCTACACCACAAAAAAAGGGCAATTTTTTTCATGGCAAAACACTGTTGAAAATGGCTTTGACCACCGTATCTGCAGACAGCAGCTTCTTTTTCCTGTTTTCTGATCTTCCAATTGCTTATTCCCAATGCACTTCCAAAAATGGTGTTCTGGATGCCCTTCTTTAGGAATAATCATGGACAAACAAGGCAAGGGAGGAAAGGCAGAGGTCTTCAAGCTGCTCCAAACTTCTGGTTGCACCTGGCAATATCTGGCTGCTTTTTAGTGTTCTCCTGGACCACATTTGGTTTTTTAAGGATATTTCCACCATTTTTATCAGCCAGATCCTTTGCAAGGGCCAGATCCAAGAGAGTGCAGAAGAGGCTGATTTTTGCTCTCTGCATCCTGAGAAATACTCATTTCTCCAACTGGAGAGACTGGAGGTGGGGAAGGAATATTTAAAAAAAAAAAAAAAAGCACAAGTATTTTACAGCCATATTTGCATTTTTAAAATTAATTCAGCTGTGGAAAGGAATGTCTGGGAAGCGAACGAAAAATTCACAGCAACTGCAGCAAAATTTCCAGATAAGAAAAATACCAGAAGCAACTTGTGGCAGAGGCATTGGCTCCAGCATTTTGGAAATTAATGTATTTAATAAATTTAAATTTTTGGGGGGGTTTTAATAGCAAAAAGCATTAAATTTACTGAGTATGATGGCACAGGCAAAGCAGTTGGTGATTGATGGGGGAAAAGTTGTGTGAATGTGATGGGGAGAAGGGGAAAAAAAGAAGAGACCTCAGGTTTCCCCCAGCAGCAATGGGAAATGCATTGATGGGGACACAGAGCACCCCCAAACCCAAATGATGGGATTCTTGAAGAAACGCATCAAAATCTAGGAAAAATTAATTAATAGGTGAAAAAGAATCCGCTTTGTTGACATTATGTTCAGCGCTTGAGAACCAGGTGGACACCAGGGAAGTGATGCAGAATGGGAAAGGCAGTAGAAAAGGGGCAAAAAAATCAGTGCAGTTTTTTTTCCATTCCAGTTGGGAGATTTAGAGAGATGTAGTTATTTTTGGTTTATTTTAAAATGATAATTTTATCAATATTCTTTGCAAAATCCTGCCCATGTGGAAGCTTGGGGTGCACTGCTCTGTATTCCCCCCGTAGCCTCAGTTGTGGCACTCCTCCCTTCCCAAAATGTCACATTAAATACTCAAATAGTCATTTAAATATTAAAATAAATAATGAAGTAATCATCCCGTTTGGGGTTTTTTGGTGGTTGCTCCAGAGATGAGTGTTAAAGTAAAATTACAGCTTTTGGCTCAAAAAATTGCCCATTTTTGCAAGAAATTAGCTTAAAGCTGCAAGGAATGATATCAGTGGGGTTATATAATTATTAACTTCATTATTTTACTCTAAGGGAAACCATGGTGTTCACCCTTCCTTATGGCAAAGGCTGCACCATCCAGTCCCAGTCAAAGCACCAAAAAAATAGAAATGTTTAGAAAGAAAGAGATAAAATAAATTCCTTTTGGTCCCTCATGATCTTTTTTTTAAATTCCCTTTCATTTTTTTTTTAAGGAAAAGAGCGACTAGGTTGGTGAGTGGCAGGGTTTTTTTTTAACTTTCAGTTGAGAAAAATCATCTTTTTATGAGGTTTAGTTTTTTTTTTTTTTACTTTATTTTCTTCAGATAAATGTTTTCCTCCTGAAGAAAACAAGTTTGGGGAAGATGCTAAACGGGGGCTTTGCAGAGCATAAATCCTTATATTTCCATCTTTTCTCTTCGCGACGGCAGCGAACTGGGAAAACCGCGTTTTCTGCGGGTTTTTTGCCTGTCGAACCAAGTTAAAAAAATAAAATGAAACGAAAAAACTGTAGGAGGGGAAAAAAAAAATTTAAAACTCTCACGCTGAAATTCATGATATTCTCGATATTTTTGGTGTTTCCTTTCGCGCAGGAGATGCTGCAGAGCTCTCCGGCAGCGCTGCCGCCGGCGTCCAACCCTCCTCCGGGCATCGTGGTGCCCGCGGCCACTCTGCCCCCAGGAAACCTGGCCATGGGCACTGGCAGCAGCTCACCCGCCGTGCCAGGTAGGCGCTGCAGGGGAGGTGGTGGCCACGTGGAATTTTGGGGGTTTTGGTACCCCCACGTGTGGTTTTTTTTTCTCCCCAGGTGGAGCCTTGTACCAGCCCGTGACCATGGTGACGTCGCAGGGCCAGGTGCTCGCCCAAGCCATCACCCCTGGTGCCCTGCAGATCCCCAATGCCCAGGTAAGCCCTTCCCACCTCCACTTTTACCCCAAAATTTGCACTGCAGCAGGTGGAATCCCCCCATTTCTCCATAAATTCAGTCCTTGGAGTGTCTTAAATTTTTAATTAGCAAGGAATGTTGATTAAACCCATCTGCCAGGTGCCTTTGGGGTGCCTAACAAATTATAGCAGTGACCCCAGAAGTTATATTATTGTTATAAAATATTACAACATATAATAAGCATGTATTTTAATGATATTATTTCATGCAATAGACAACATGTAACAATATCTGTTATTTGTAATGTGTGATAGAACACTTTATTTTATTTTATTTTATTTTATTTTATTTTGTTTTATTTTATTTTATTTTATTATTTTATTTTATTTTATTTTGTTTTGTTTTGTTTTATTTTGTTTTATTTTATGCTATTTTATGCTATTTTATGCTATTTTATGCTATTTTATGCTATTTTATTTTATGCTATTTTGTTTTGTTTTATTTTGTTTTCTTTAATTTTATTTTTTTATTATATTTTATAATATGATTTTATTTTTATTTTATTCTGCATCCTGTATTATATACTGTGTATTGTACATATTGAATATTTTATCCTTTATATTAATTATTATAGATAGGATAGGATAGGATAGGATAGGATAGGATAGGACAGATTTTATTGATGATATATCATAGATCTGGGATCACTGGCATTGATCCCATGATCAATCATGGCACTGTGGGAAAGGCTCATTTTTAGGCCTTCTTTTCTGAATTTGGGGATATTTTTCAGCCATTTGCTCTGGTTTTATTATTATTTTTTCTTTTCCTGACATTGCAATAAGTTATGCAATGATCCCTGCATTCTTGCAGTGATACAATGGTTTGGAGCAGAGCTGGATTTATTGGCACAACTTGTCCATGAGCTCTTCCCAACCCCTATTCCCCAGGAATTTGGAAAAAAACCCCCAAAACCCATCAATTTCTGTAACACTGCTTCCCCATGATTTCTGAAATGCCCCATTTTAATTGCAGGAGCCTCTTACAAAACAATCAATAAACAGAATTCTGGAAAGGAGTGGCACCTCCCTGGCAGATTTTTTTTGCCTCTGCAATGCTTAAATTTTTTTTCTTTCTATAATATCTCTCCATTGCAGGTTTAAGTCTTGCAGGAAAACCCTCTGTGGTGGGGAAAACACGAGCACAGGGAATTTTGGGGCAGGGAGAGAGCCTGGACAAGCACCTTCGGATGCTCTTCCTGTGCCATTGGCATGATTTATTCAGCTGGAGCCCAGGGGAATCACAGGGACCTGCTGGCCTGATGTTTAATTCATCCAGGAGAAGTGTTTTGATGAAGACTTGAGGGAAAAAAGTCCCTTTTTAACTGAAGTGCTTAGATTTCAGTTTGCTTCCTGAATCCTCATTAAAACTTCTCTTGCAGCGAGATGCTTCTTTTTAATTTCTGGGGGGCAAAAAGGAAATTTTGGCTCGATGGGCATCTCCCTCTTGGTGGTGGAAATCAACTGGGTGAGGAACATGGGTTTGCAAGGGGTTGGTGAGTGGCAGGGGTTTTTTAACTTTCAGTTGAGAATCATCTTTTTATGAGGTTTCAGGGGGTTTTTTTAAACTTTATTTTTTCAGGTAAAAGTGTTTTCCTCTTAAAGCACACATTGAAATTGGTCATGGCACCATCCCCAGCAGTGCCATTACCCCTTGTGAAGTATTGATTAAAAAAAAAAAAAAAAAGAAAAAAAAAGAAAAAAAAAAAGAAAAAAAAGAAAAAAAAAGAAAAAAAAAAAGAAAAAAAGAGAAAAATATACAAATCCTGGAAGAAAAATCTGCATTTATGGGTTTTGGATGCTCCTATAAGTGCCAGGGTTTTTTTTCAGTCATCCCACTCCCGTTTTGGATTGGTTTTGCTCATTTTTTGGGTTGCCCATCACCATTTTCAACCAGTTCTCTCCTCATTCTTTTCCCCTGCCAGGTGAACCTGGATCTCACCTCCCTCCTCGATGGTGAGGACAAGAAGTCCAAGAACAAGCGGGGCGTCCTGCCCAAACACGCCACGAACATCATGCGCTCATGGCTCTTCCAGCATCTCATGGTGAGCCACCAAAACACCCTCCAAGATGGGCAAAAAAAAGGCCAAAAAAGCCCAGAAATTCTCAAATCCAGGTGGTGCTTTGTCTGAGTTTGTGGTTGGAGGCGCAAGGTGGGAGTATTTTGGGAATGAGCCTTGTCACTGCTCAAGGTGGGAAAAAAGATTCCCTTGAGGCAAGAAAAAGCACACAAATCTAGAAGGGGACTCCCAGGGATTTTTGAAGATGGATAATTGAGTGGTTTTTTTGCAGTTAACAGCTCCAAAATATCCTTTTTTTAGCAAGCTGGGATGTGAGAGGTTCTCACAGGTAGGGTTGTAGCACATCAGCCATCAGTCAAAACAGAATTGCAAAACCACCTCGTTTTGGGATGGAAGGGAGAGGGAGCTTAGATGCAAACTGGCTATTTTTTGTGCATGAAGAGTTCTCTCTCATCAGCAGGGCTGGGAGAAGGGCAAAAAGCCAAAAATCCCACATTTTTTCCTGCATAATTCAGGCAAGGAATCATTTGGAAACTGGCTGCAAAGACTGGCTCTCCAGGAGGATGGAGTGCTGGGAGATCCCCAAGGCATCAGTAATACAAAAATAAACGCTCCAAGGAGCAACTTGTGGAAATATCAGCCAAGACACGAAGCAGCAGCAGGTTGGGAACTTCCCAGCCTTTTTTTTTAAATGGAAAATTCTGAATTTATTGCAATAAGGGCAAGAGTGTTGCTGTGTTGTGCATCTCTCGTGTTTCTGGAGGGCACAGCTGTAGATTGGCAGGCACAAAAAGGACTTGGAAGACCAGAAACTGCAAAGCAACTTTCTGCCAGGTGCCAGGGGAACTCAAGATTTCCAAACCTGAATTGAAAAAACCAAAAGAAATTCTTCTGCTGGATGGTTGGACCTTTGATCTCAGCCTGGCCCTCGTGGTCAGAAGAGATTTTGGTTTCCCCATGAGGCTTCTCCATCTGGTGTCAGAGATGATGCGGTTTTTAACCAAAAAAGTGCAAAAATCATTTTACTGGAAGTTTTGGAGCAGCAGCAGGAAGAAAGAATGTTGGAAATAATATGCCAAAAATGGGATATTTCTGCCAAAAAAAAAAAAAAAAAGGCATTTTTAACCACTGAGACCCCAGTGGGAAGTGAATCCCCAGTGTGCTTTGACTTTGGGTGGTTTTGTCAAGGAAATCACAGTTTTGGGGGCTAAAAGCTGAAAACCAAGTAATTGTCACTGGCTTGGGGCTCCAAAACATGGGATGTGGGGCTGGTTTGATACTAATTTCATTTCTGAGGATGGAAGAGAGCATTTTGGCACAGCTGGAAGGAGACTGCTGAAGCTTTCAGTGCTGGTGGTTCCCAGTGCAGATGTTTCAGGGTGTTTTATTGATGCCTTTGACAATGAGCATTGTGGGTTTTGAAGCCCAAATCCCGTGTTTACCAACAACCATCGCTGGAAAATTGCTAGAGTTTAAAAAAAAAAAAAAAAAAACCAAAAAAACCAAACCAAGAACATTTTCCTTCAAGGAAAGCATTTGATGGAAAGCCTTGGGAAAAGCCCTAAGTGCACTCGAGGAAATCTTGGAGGTCTTGGATGCCACCCTTCAATCTTGCATTCAGCAAATGCAAGAAGCCACCAAATTTAGGGTGAGAAAATTTAAAAAAAAAGGAAAGAAAGAAAAAAAAAAAGGCAAGTTTCATTATTTTTCGCTCAGGGATGACATCTTGCAGGCAGGGATGTAATCTTGCTACCCCATCCCTCTTTTTTTTCCAGCACCCCTACCCCACAGAGGATGAGAAGAGGCAAATTGCTGCCCAAACCAACCTGACCCTCTTGCAAGTCAACAACTGGTGAGCAGATGCTGGTGGCCCACGCTGTTATTTTGCTGCTTTAGGACCTTCTTCACCCTGTTTTGGTGCTGTATAATGCTTTTTTTTGGGAGGTAACTGCTTTTTTGGGTGGTTAAGGCTGATTCTTGGGATGTCCTGTCGATGATCCTGGTGAGCCCTTCCAGCTCAGGGAAGAATTTTGTGGCTCTGGGATTTCTGGGAGATGAACCCGCTTGTGTTTAATGTCAGCGCTGGTTTGCAAGGTCTCAGTGCCCTCTCCTGGCAAATCCAATGTGCAGCATTCTCCCAGCTCAGCAGGAAAAAATCGATGCAGAGCTATAACGTGCCACAGGCAGATTAAAAAAAACCCAAAACAAACGGTTTTTTGAACCAAAAAGCTGCTTTCTTAAAGTATTATTATTATATTGCAACTCAGTGGTTTGCTATGACTTTGTTTTAACTTGGTGTTGATGTAACAAGTGTTACTTATTCCAGTGTTCTCTCTTGTCCCTGGGAAGGTTCATAAACGCCCGGCGGCGCATCCTGCAGCCAATGCTGGATGCCAGCAACCCGGACCCAGCCCCCAAAGCCAAGAAAATCAAATCCCAGCACCGGCCCACGCAGCGGTTCTGGCCCAACTCCATCGCCGCCGGCGTCCTGCAGCAGCAGGGGGGCAATGCAGGGACAAATCCTGATGGTAAGGACGAGCCCCTGCTCTTCCAGGAAGGAAGGGCCATGCATTCAATGATGCCTTTAATTGGTAATTTCTAGAGCCCTTTTTTGGGCTGTGGGGAAGCACACGAGGTGGGCCATGCAAGGAGGTGTTTCCAGTTGGCCACCACTGTGATGATCACCCACCGTGGGGCAGGGATTGGGGCATCTCCTGGGGGGCTGGGGAAGGGAGGGAAGGAGGGGGATGAGGAGAGAGATGGAGACAAAATGGGAAGAGAGGAGATGAAGAGAGAAAATAGAGGATGGAAATGAAGAGAGAAAACAAGATGATGAAAATGAATAGAGAAAATAGGTGATAAAAATGAAGAGAATAAGAGAGAAGATGATGACGATGAACAGAGATGATGTTGATGAACAGAGAAGATGATGATGATGATGATGAGGAGGAGGAGGAGGAGGAGGAGGAGGAGGAGGAGGAGAGGTGATGGACAAAGAACAGATGAGGAAAATGAAGAGAGAAGGTGAAGAGAGCAGAAATGAACATAGGCCAGACGAGATGAAGAGAAGGAAAGGTAGGACTTGAGAGAAGATGAAGAGAAGATCTGCCCAACCAATTTGGGCACCTGCTTGCTCACAACTAAGGTTTCTTGTTATTTAACGATGCATTAGCTAAAAAAATTAAGGATTGGACCTTGGGGAGTGACTGGGGTATGTGGGACACCCTATAGCTGAAGCTCTCCAAGCTTTTCACTCGAGTTATTCTTGTTTTATGCACTTCTTTTGTCCTTTTTGTATCAGCTGGGGAGTTCTTATTTCTGTATTTTTAATTCCAGGCTCGCTCAGCATGGACAACCTCCAACCCCTCTCATCAGCCACTGCCACCATGGCCATGCAGCAGGCGATGCTGGCAGCACACGACGACTCCCTGGATGGCACTGAGGAAGAGGAGGAGGACGAGGAGGACGAGGACGAGATGGAGGAGGAGGAGGAAGAGGAGGAAGAGCTGGAGGAAGAGCCCGGTGGCCTCCCAGCAGCGCCTGGCGCTGACCTTGGTTTGGACCACAGTGACTCACTGGAATAGCTCCTCCTGCGCCCTCCCAAATCATTGACAGCACCAGATACAAAACTCCCCCCGAAATGCAAAAAAAAAAAAAAGGCAAGAAGAGGAAATTAATGAGGAAAAAAGCAAACTGGAGGCGCTGGCAGAGGCCCTGGCTGCCCACAGGAGCAGGGGGACCACCACGGCAGCGCACGGAAGTGAAGGACACACGTTTACAAGGCACATATTGTGGCCAGATTAATCCTTTCTTTCAAGTTTTCTTTTTCCCTTCATTTTTTTTTTTTTTTTTTTTTTTGGTAAGCAGAAGCGTTTTTAGGGGAATTGTTTTCCCCACGTGATGCTCGGACGCTGTTGGGCGGTGGCGGGTGGGCCACGGCGTCCATCCCTTGGATCCCTTGGTGCAAAGAAAAGCCAAACCAACCCCAGGACTTGATGCTTTTTTGGATTTTTTTTTTTCCCCCAGAAAGGTCATTCACAGGCATAAATCCTGGCGTGGAGGGGGAAGGAAAATAATCAGCGAGTGCAAATTCTGCTATATCCCAGGAGGGTTCGGTGCTCAACTCATGGGATTGCCCAAACCTCCCAATTTTGGCCCCAATGCTGCGGCTGTTTGGTGACTCTGGACACAACTTTCTGCAAAGGGGAGGAAACTCCTCCAAATCCTTTAATTTATGTGCTAAAACCTCTGCTGAATCTGAAAAAAAAAACCCCACCCAACTCACCCCATTCTTGTCCATAATGGCTGAGATTGGAGGCAGAGTTGGGGGGCAAAGGCTGCCGAAAGTAAAACTTTTCCAAGGCATTTTGGCACAGAGTTAGTTAAAAATGGGAGTAAAAAATTGGTTTAAGAACATGCAAGATTTCACCCAAAATTGAATGGCGATGCCCAAGACTCGCCTGGGTGGAAGGAAACTCTATATTGTTGCTTAAAAGGTGATTTCTCCCTGGTGTTGTCCCTCCACATGGGAAAATGGTGGAGCTTTACCCCATGGGGGAGGGCAACTGCCAAAAAACCCTGTATTTTGGGGTTTATTTTAATTTTAAATGCTAGCAAAAGGGTGTATTCGCCTTAAAACGTGGCACGGGAGGAAACGCAAAAGCAAACCAGGGCAAAAATAAAGGATTTGTCTTCTGCAGGTTCCTGCTCTAAATGTGAGATTCTAGGAGAGGGATCATTTTCTCGGTGGCTTTTTGCCCATATTGTCCTTTTTTAAATTTTTTTTTTTCCTTTCCTGGCTCTTGAAGAGTTGATAAAAGAACCTGAACAAGAGCTGGGATAAAAAAAAACCCCACAAGTGATGCAAATGGGCGGAAATGCCCGTTTTTGGATACTGATCTGGCGTGAATGTAATCTGTAATTTCATAAAGGATTCATTGTAATTTAGTATTAATTCCTGGCCATTTATTATAAAGTGCTACAAGATAAGGGGTCGCACCTGTATTTTCTTGGCAGCTTCTTCCTTTGAGTGGAGAAGACCCAAAATGCAGGAATAACCCCCCCAAAATGGGCAAAGCTCCCCTCATAAAATGCATTTACCCCCAAAGTGAGTGGAGGGACCCAAATTGGTAATTGATTGATGTGGAGAAAATTTAGATTTATACTTCCAAAACTGATGGTCCACCAAAAATGGAAATTTTCCCCCTCAAACAATGGGATTTTGCCCACTAATGAATGATACACCCCCCCAAACCAGTGAGGTACACTTCAAAATGAGCTGTGTTTTCCAAAAATGAGTGATTCTCCCCCCAAGAGTGTTACAGACAACCTCAAAATGGGTGATGCTTACCCCAAAATGAGTCTCCAAAACTGAGGGATGCTCCTCAGAACCAAATGATGACCCAAAGGGGGATAATCTCTCCCTGAAATGAGTGGTGCTCTCCCAAAAATGGGTGCTCACCCCAAAAGGAGCTGAATTCTCCAAAAATTCTCCCCCAAAATGAGTGACGTGCCCCCAAAGGATGCTGTCCCAAACTGGTCCTTCTAGAAATGAGTGACTCTCCTCAAATTAAGTGACTTCCCCAAAAATGACTGAATTTGCCCCCAAAATGGACAACACTCCCCAAAAACAGCCCCCAAATTAGGCACTCTCCCCCCAGATGAGAGCAGAGCAAATCTCTCCCAAATGGAAATGATGGAAGCCCCCCCGTCCTTTAATGAGCCATTCCTTAATAATGGGTTGATTTTCTGAGGGGAAAAAAGGTGATTTCTGCACAATTTTTAGCAGAAAATCGGGCCACAGGAAAGTGAAAAAATGGGAAAAAAACCCCAAGAATGGAATTTTATCTGAATTTTGCCCCTCCCATGGTGGCAGCTGCAGCTGCCTCTGAGCACCCAGCAGCTCGTTAGCCAGAAGTTTGTGTTTTTTACAGATCCCAGGATATTTGTGAGCACTGCAGCTAAGTCTGTGCTGGGATTTTTTGCTTAAAAACATCATTTTCCTATCAAAAAGTTGCAAAGCACCGCCACCAGCAAGGGGGGGGACACAGACACTGGAGACCAGTTGCTTAATTAATGTAAGGAATTCTTTATTTCCAGCTGTGCAAAGGGGGAAGTGCAGGGTGGGGCAGCCACGGGTGGGTGACCCTTTTTCCTCGGGTTTGGCCCCATTTTGGAGGCCATGGGGTGGGAGTGTGGGGGCAGCACCAGGTCAGGTTGGGCAGAGCACTGCAGAGAGAGAGAGACAGAGAGAGAGAGAGGGTGGGGGCATCCTGTGAGGATGCAGTGGGGCAGGAGCGTGCACAGGGATGCACAGGTGTGTGGGGGGAAGCGTGAGGGTGCATTGGAGTGCAGGAGGAGACACAGGGATGCATGAGGAGGCACTGTGATCCATGAGGATGGACAGGGATGGGCAAGGATGCAGGAGGATGCGCTATGATCCACGGCATGCACAGGGATGCGTTGGAATGCATGAGGATGCACTGTGATCCATGAAGATGGACAGGGATGCAGGAAGATGCATTGGAATGCAGGAGGATGCACTATAATTCATGGGCATGCACAGGGATGTAGAAGGATGCAGGAGGATGCACTGTGATCCATGAGGATGCACAGGGATGGACAAGAATGCGGGAGGAGGCACAAGTGTGCATGGGAATGCACTGGAATGCATGAGGATGCACAGGGATGCACGAAGACACAGGAGGGTGCACTGGGATGCAGGAAGATGCACTGGGATGCATGAGGAGCCAGTGTGATCCATGAGCAAGCACAGGGATGCACAAGGATGCATTGGAATGCAGGAGGATGCACAGAGATGTACAAGGATGCAGGAGGATGCACTGGAATGCAGGTGGATGCACTATGATCCACGAGCATGCACAGGGTTGTAGTAGGATCCAGGAGGATGCACAAGTGTGCATGTGCATGTACTGTGATCCATGAGGATGCACAAGGATGCAGAAGGAAGCACTGGAATGCACAAGGATGCACAGGGATGCATGAGGATGTAGGAGGATGCACTATGATCCATGAGCAAGCACAGGGATGCATTGGAATGCATGAGAATGTGCTGGAATGCAGGAGGATGCACAGGGATTTACAAGGATGCAGAAGGATGCACAAGGGTGCATGGGGATGCACTATGATCCATGAGAATGCACAAGGATGCAGGAAGATGCACTGGAATGCAGGAGGATGCACAAGTGTGCCTGGGGATGCATTGTGATCCATGAGGATGCACAAGGATGCAGGAGGATGCACTGGAATGCAGGAGGATGCACTGTGATCCTTGAGCATGCACAGGGATGTAGAAGGATGCAGAAGGATGCACAAGTGTGCATGGGGATGCACTGGAATGCACAATGCAATGCTGCACGAGGGTGCATAGTGACACACAGGCCTGCACTGGGCTGCAGGTGGATGGACAGCAGTGCCCAAGGGTGCCTGGGGCTGGAACAAGGACACACGAGTGTGCACAGGGACAGCCAGGCACACACAAGGATGCAGGCGTGTGCTCCACATGCACAAGGGCTCAGGAGCTGAAAGGCTGCACAAGTGTGAACGAGGCACCTGGGCACACGAGGATGCACAGGTGCTGCAGGAGAATGCACAGGTGCTGTAGGAGGAACATGAAAGGGATGCACAGGGAATGCACACACACAGCAGGGCACAGAAGGAGCACGAAGGACACACGAGGATGCACAAGAGGGATGTGGGAAATGCACAGGGATGCACAAGGATGCCTGAGAGATGCAAGAAAGATGGGTGAGGATGTCCAAGGGAGGCAGAGGGGGGTGTGGGGGGTGAGAGAGGGCACACAGAGGGTGATGAGGCTGTGAGGATGAAGCAGATGGGCCTCAGGATGGGGCAGGAAGCTGCACAGGGACCTCCAGAGGTGTGGCAGGAGAGCTGCACAAAGAATGCCTGAGGGATGTGCAGGAGATGCACATCTGGGATTCCTGAAGGATGTGTGGGAGATGCACAAAGGATCCCCCTGAGATGCACAAGGGCAGCAGGAGGAATGACACAGGATGGATCTGGGATTGTCTGAGGATGCACAGGAGATGCAAGAGGGATGAAATGAGCAAGGGATGCACAAAGGATGCAATGGAGAGGCAGGAGGATGCAGCAGGGATTGCAGGGAAGCTGCATGAAGGATGCACGAGGGGTGCCTGGGGCAGGCAGGAGGGGAGCAGGTACCTTTGAGGATATAATCCGTGAGCAGAGTGGGCACCTTCTCATTCCCCTCCTTCATGGCAAACAGGACTGTGAGGGGGAACAAAGCTGTGAGCCAGGCCCTGCTGCCCCCTTTTCCGCCCCAAACCAGCCCCACAGTTGCCAATTTCCCCATACAATTTATGCAGCATGCCCGGGAACATAAAAACCGACTTTTATCCCCAATTAGCCAATCTGTGGCAGTGCAGAATGGGTGATTTACCCCCAAATCAACCCTGGTAAAAGAACCATAACCTGGGGGGAGGTTTTGGCTGCCAACCAGCCGTGCTGCAGGGATGCAAACCAGGGATTTTCCCCCACCAGGTGGCTTTGTTGCAATGATGATGCAACGTGGGTGGTAGCACCTATAACTGCCCACGCTGCAGTGATGCAAAAAAATCCCCCAAGCCAGCTGTGCTGCAGTGATACCCCAAACTGCAGTCACTGAAGCAAAGCCAAATGTGCCTTTGTGTCCCCAGAACATGTGATGCTGATCCAAACCAGCAGCTGGAATGAATACTCACTGTTGGTGAGCATCTGCAGGTCCTCAACGGAGGGTGGGGAGCCCTTCTTCTCATAGGGAATCACCGTGTTCAGGTACTGCAAAAAACAAAAGGCACCCCCAAAAAACCACCCAGGTGGCACAAAACCACCTGGTTTTTGCACTGCCTCGAGACAAATCACCCTGAACTTGTGCAAAAATAGAGCATTTCTGCGAAATTCCTGCAGTTGCATTTAATTTGCAGGTATTTGGGGGAGTACTGAAGTAATTGGGTGCTGCAAACTCCACCCAAATCTATCCCTCCTCAGGGAGGACAGGTAATTTTTCCAAGAGGGATTAGCAGGGTGTAGGGGACAGAGCAGTGTTGTAAAATGAAGGAACATTTTAACAGGGGGTTGGGGATGCAGGGGAATGGGGAGTGCAGGGAGGAGTAGTGAAAATAAACAGATTTGGGCAATTTTTTTTGTGGGGGAAAAGAGGCACCTGCTTCTCGTTGGTGGTAGGACCAAAAGTCTGGCGCAGGCCGGAGTGTAGGATGCTGGAGATGCCCTCCATGCTGAAGCGCTGGGGGGACAACATGTGACCCTGTCACCTCCCAGGGACAGGGACATCACCCATGGCTCCTCCTCGGGCACCAGCACCCCCCACAAATCCCTGACTCCCACATCCACAC
>VZSR01001113.1:1324802-1350555 GCA_013398615.1 Brachypodius melanocephalos | reverse complement strand
ATAGAAAAGAAAACAAGGCAAAACCTAAACTGGGAAGCAATTGGCAACCCCATCAGTCCAGCTCTGTGGCTCCACTTCAACAGGTTTTTGGGCAAGCTGATGTATTTCTACCTCCCAGCTGGGACCCTTCAGACACAGAGCTGCAGGTTTTAATGTTCTGCAGCACAGCTGGGTCATGGTTTAGTGTTCTCCATTTTAGTATTCCTGCTAAAGCCACATGCTGCTTCCCCTCCTCCTCTACTTCCAGCTGGAGACACAAAAAGCAAAGATCATGGGTCGAGAAAAGAACAATTTACTGGTCATTATTGGGTCAAAATAGAAATAATATGTGTCACCTTGTTATTGGGTAATTATCACTTAAATAACCCTGGAAATAGTTAGAGGCATCCATTTTGCACCTTGCTAATTAGAGGTACTGCAGAACTCACAGCTTGTGAGACTGTAAAATAGATAAGGATTAATAAACCCCCAAGTCTGAACTCGAAATCTGTGTTTCCCGTGGATTATTCATCCTGACCTTGGCAGAGAAAAAGGAGCCAGAGGTGTAACAGCCAGTGAGGGTCAACCCACCAGCGTGAGACAAACCAAGACTTCTGGAACGGGATGGATGCCACCTTCATGGTGCCCAGCATCACCCCAGGAGACACAGAGCACCCACAGCTACCCTGGGAGTGTTGCCAAGACCCACCAGTGCAGCGTGGAGGGGCTGGCATTCAGCACTGCAGCGTTTTCTGAGTGTGTCCATCCAGGGCTGGGCACAGCAAGGACACACCTGCCACTGTCCTACAGTCCAGGGGTGTTGGAGAACTGAGAGCTGGCAGACACAAAGTGGTTTTCCTTTGCTTTCTAGAGTGAGCAGCCTAGAGGGGCACAGAGGTGGCCACATTCACAACAGCTCCTGCTGCCAAGGTGGGACAGCACCTTCATCCTCCTCAGGTGGAGGAGGATGCCCCAGAGAAGTGAGGAATGCCCCTGGCCCCGGGGCAGAGCCTGCAGTCCTTCTTGCCCTCCTCAGGAAGGAGGAAACCACCCCAAACCGCCTCACTCTTCTTTCAGGAGCTCCAAAAGTGAGTATGTGCAGGGATTGCTCCCACACAAAAGGTGCCAGGACAGAAGGCTGTTGCTGGCCTTCACCTGTGCTGGGCAAAGCTTTGTTTCTTGGGGCTGGAGAGGAACCAGAGGTTCACTTTCTTTCCCAAGGTCCAAAGAGTCATTTGTGGTATCTCACCTTTTTTAGGGTCCACAGTGTAATTTCTGTGGTCCTTGTTCGGGCACAAACCCTCATTTCTAAGTTTCAAGCACTGCTCTTAAGGTCCTAAGGCTCATCAGAAGTGCCCAGAGTGTAATTTTGAAAGCCCCAAGTCTTATTTGGAAGGTCCAAAGTTCCATTTGTAGAGTCCAAAGTCTCAGGTTTGGGCCCAAACTCTTTTTTTAGCTCCCAAAGGCCATCTATGAAGCACCAAACCCTCCTTTTTGTGATTCAGTCTGCAATCTGGCAGGCTCAAACACTTTCTTTTAAGCCTCCAAAGATCTACTTTTGTTACCAAAAACATCTTTTGAGGGTCCAAAACTTAACTTCAGGGTTCAAACCCTCCTTTTCCCTCGCAAAGGTGCATTTTTAGAACTCAATGCTTGGTTTAAGACCTAAGTCCTCCGTTGTAGTGCCCAAAGACCTCTTAGTCAGGACCAAAGATTTATTTCTTGGGGCAGAGAAGAACCAGAATTGAGCACAGTGGGCAGCAGGGATTTCCTGAGAGCAGCCAGACTGACCCAGGTGGTTTTGACAGAAAAATGCCTTTTGGTTCTTCTCTGCCTCTATGCACAAGACTTTGAAAAAGAACATTGCTTCTAAAAACAAGTGTGCACAAACATGGATGGTTTGAGTTCAAACAAGGAGGCTTTGCAGCTTAAAAATGGAACAGTTGTTCCTAAAAAAAAAGGCTGTGGGTACTAAAAGACAGGCTTGGACTTTACAAATGAGTCTTCTGGCCTTCAAAGTGGGGCTTTATACCCTCGAAATCAGTTTGTGCATCTTCAGACGTGAAGAACACGAGGCTTTGAACTCTCAGTGAGGAGCTTGCACTCTAAAAGGGAGGTTTGGAGCCAAACATCTCCTGGGAGGTGGATTCCAAAGCATCCTAGTGCTAAAAAGCCATTCACAATCACTTTT
The DNA here is from genome assembly GCA_013398615.1 of Brachypodius melanocephalos. NCBI lineage: Eukaryota > Metazoa > Chordata > Aves > Passeriformes > Pycnonotidae > Brachypodius > Brachypodius melanocephalos. The sequence continues at coordinate 1,348,385 of VZSR01001113.1, read as the reverse complement.
GGGAGCTCCAGGGTGAAAGCACCTGGGTGGGAGCCCGGTAGGCAGCAAAACTCCTACAGTGAGGGCAAAGAAAATTTCTTGAGAATGAACCACAAGAACCCAATGGGGACAGTACAATACCTCGAAAGAACGGGACAGAGACCTCCAGCACCCCAAGCTGTGCCATCCAGAGCTGTGCCCAGGCTCAATCCCAGCCCTGAGCAGGCTGCTCCAGGTCCTGGAAGCAGCAGGAGCTCTGCTGGCCCATGAACAGCCCTTCAGCATCAGCACCTGGGTGCTTCCAGCTGTGAGAGGTGCCAGGATGTGGTGGCCCCAGGGCCAACAATGTGTGCTGCCCTGTGTCACAGAAGTGGCAGAGAGGTGGAACCTGTGACTGGTGATTGTGAGCTCACCTGTCCAGTGTTTGGTATCCCGAGGAGTGGGCCAGCAAAAGCTCTTTTGGACTCAGCTGGCCATTGGGATAACTTGGCTCTTTCCCCTGCTCCTTGCATGCCTGCCTTTTCCCAAGTATTCTTTGTCTTTGGCAGCAGCCACAAGCACCAACAAAACCAATTCTGACAGCTGAAGGTGCTTTTTTGGGTAATATTTGGGGTTTAAAAATCGTTTTATTGAGCTACAAATATTTCCTTTCCCAACAGGTGATCTTTCTCGAGGAGGTCCTGATATCCTTTGTCATCCAAAGCTTTTCGCTCTGTACCTGAGAGGAGCAATGGCTACAACAAGGAATGACTCCTTTGAGTAACATTTTCATCAGCTGGCTTGGACTCTGTGAATGCCCACGGACCACGGACATGGCCACTGCTGCATCCCGGAGTGCTGAGGTGCTGACAGCCTGGAGTGAATTCTGGGGCATTCCCTGAGAGCAGCCAGACCCAGGTGTTGCTTGTTTTCATCACATTACAGTCAGGAAAAGGGAAGTTCTGACAAGCCAAGGCTCTAGAGGGAAAGGAAGGCAGCCTGAGGCCCAGAAATCATTTGGATTTGTTGGACTTTTGGCAGATTAAGCAGGAGAACAGCCTGTTTTCCAGAAGTGTTTCCCCATCAGTAGATGCCAGCAGGGTGTTAGGCTTCCCCTGACATTTCTGGATTGGGGGTTAGAGCTGTTGTCCTTGGTGTCATATAGTGAACTCAGCATTTCAATATTCATAGAATTACAGAGTCAGTTAGGTTGGAAAAGACCTCTAAGGTCATCGAGTCCAACCTTTGACCAAACACCACCATGTCAGCCAGACTAAGCACCACGTCCAGTCTTTTCCTAAATACCTCAGGGATGGGGACTCCATCACCGCCCTGGGCAGCCCATTCCAAAATCTAATCACTCTTCCTGTGAAGAAATTCCTCTTGATGTCCAAGCTGAACCTCCCGTGGTGAGCTCCAGACTTTATATCCTCTTGTGCTATTGGTTGTTGCCTGGGAAAAGAGGCCAACCCCCACCTGGCTACAACCTCCTTTCAGGTAGTTTAGAGTCACCCTGAGCCTCCTTTCCTTCAGGATAAAATATCCCAGTTCCCTCAGCTGCTCCTCACAGGATTTACCCTCTAGACCTTCACTGCCCTTCTCTGGACACGCTCCAGCACATCAATGTGCAATTTCCTGAACTGAGGAGCCCCAAACTGGACACAGCACTCGAGGTGTGACCTCACCAGTGCCAAGCACAGAGGGACAATCACTTCCTTGGTCCTGCTGGCCACACCATTCCTGATACAAGCCAGGGTGCTGTTGGCCTTCTTGGCCACCTGGGCACCCTGGTGGCTCATGTCCAGCCACTGTTGACCAGCACCCCCAGGTCTTTCCTGCCTGGGCCACTTTCCAAGCACTCTGCCCCAGCCTGGAGCGCTGTGTGGGGTTGTTGTGACTGAAGTGTAGCACCTGGCACCCAGTCTTATTGAACCTCATTCTGTTGGTCTTGTTCCATTGATCCAGCCTGTCCAGAGCCCTCTGCAGAGCCTTCCTTTCCCCCAGCAGATCCACACACCAAATTTGGTGTGGTCTGTGAATTTAATGAGGGTACGCTTGATCAACTCATCCAAATCATCAGTAAAGATATTAAACAGGAGCTGGGGGACACTCCTAGGGACCAGATGCCAACTGGATGCAGCACCATTCACCACCACCTGGCCATTACCCAGGGAAAAGTGCACCAATCCCCCACTGTCCCCCATTGTCCCCCACTGTCCCTCATTTTCCTCTGCTGCCCCTGTCCCCAACTCACTGTCTCCCCTGCCCATTGTCTCATTTCTTTTCAAATGTCGTTTGCCTGCAGTCGTTGGCAAGGGAATGACTCCACCGCAAAAGATGCTTTTCCCCCCAGAGAAGATTTGCATGGACTGGCGGCAAAAGCGGAGACCCGGAGCAGGACTCTACAACCTTGGTAGCACTTGCTACCTCAATGTCATCCTGCAATGCCTGACATACACACCCCCTCTGGCTAATTACCTGCTTTCTCGTCAGCACAGCCGCTTCTGTGAGTACTTTCAGAAATATCTCCTTTGAAATCTCTTGGGCACGTCCCAGGGATTCCCAGAACCTGCAGTTGGATTTAGGAGAACAGCAGCCTTTCTTTGTTAGCCCCAGGAGCTTGTGTTCCTCAAGCACCCAAACTAAAAGCCACTTGTCCTACCAAGGTGTGTTCATCCTCAGAAAGGCACCTCTTCTCTGTCCCTTTGAGTTGAACCCTCTTGGCTTATTGCACAGAAAACTCGTGCCAGTTTAGCCTCCCTGTGAACGTTTCCTATGCACTAAAATGTCCCGGGACATTGTCAGGACATTGGCACCTCGGGAGAAGAGGAGTAGAGAGTCTTTACAGCTTCAAGACCTCCATTAGGTTTTCCACCTGGGGATTGTTTTGCCAACCTGAGGAGCTTCCCTCCTTCCTCAGGCCGTCAGCAAGGTTTCTGCATGATGTGCATCATGGAAGATCACGTCCGGAAGGTGCTGTACTCCTCAGCCAGTGCCATCCGGCCTAGGGCTGTCATCAGGGACCTCAAATGTAAGCAATTTCAGGTGCTTTTAGAGGTTTTCTTTCCTTCTTTGAGGGGAGAACTGCTAACTTCTTTCTTAGTCATAGGGGAATTTAAGCCTGACATCCCTGGAGATGCCTACGAGTTCTTACGCTGTACTCTCAATGCCATGCAGGCAGCTTGTCTGAGTGGAAGCAGCAAGTAAGCACAAGAAAATTCCCTTTTCAATGTTCCTGAATCTGTTGGACTCCTTGAAGTGCTCCCATCAAGGAAAACCCCCACCCAGGGCTTTCAATGCTAAACTCTTGGAGGAGGTAACTCTCTGCCTTGCCATTTATTTCCAGCTTGGACGTCTTATCCGAGGAAACTACCATCATCCATCAAATATTTGGGGGCTTTCTGAGATCCAGAGGTATGCTTCCACAACTGCTGCCCTTCTTGGCATTTTCTGTGCCCTTCTGTGCCTGTGACATGCAGCTGGTCCTGTGATGACTGGCCTAGGAGGACCCACGAGCATAAACTGACACCATCAATTCACTTCCCTCAGCATTTTGATTTTCCTTCCAGTCACCTGCCTGAGCTGCAAAGCAGTTTCTGATTTCTACAAGGTCTTCCTGGATGTCCTTCTGAAAATCAAGGTAAGAGGTTTGCAACTGTGCTTCAAGAGGTCCCAAGGCCCCCTGTGGCTTTCCAGAACCAAAGCATTTGTCTTAAAAACCTCTTTTGGGAGCACAAGGGATCTTGGTGGTGAGTGGGAAGTGGAATGGACAGTGTCCTTCTGCAAAGGCTGTGCCACTGGTCTCTCCGTGGTGCTGGGTTTAAATGGCACGATCTCCTCTGCACCCTTGATGTACTCTCCTCCCTCTTCCCTTTGCCCTCCCCCAACACCCACCCGGCCTCCAGGCTGATGGGTTGGATCAATTTTCACTCCTGATGTCCCTGCACCCTATCAGTAGCTGAACTGAGCAGTGGCACTGAGAGGGAGCCCTAGATGTCCCCAGGAACCCCTGGAACACGGGGAAATGTTCAGTATCACACCCCCTTTCTGTCTCCTTTCAGGCACTCCCTGCAGGGTCATGGTGGGTCTCCTCAGCATCAGCTGCCTGGGTCTTCCTGGGAAGTTTTTGGGTCAGGGCATTTCCCACAGCTCAGCTTTCTCACCCCTCCAGGGAGCTTCATCCCTGGCCACAGCTCTGGAGGACTTTGTGACACCCAAGCAGCTGGAGGGGAAAAAGCACTTCAGATGTAGCAGGTAAGATGATTTGTTACGATATATTAACACCAGATTCTGCATGAGGGGCTGCGTGAAATCAGGCAGAATCACTTTCTCAGGTTTAATGCACCATAATGGGATGCAGCTTTTTTGTTATGGCCTCACAGCCTGGAACAGCCCAAAGTTAGTGCCAGGGTGTGAGAAAGGAAAGGTTGTCTGGCACCCTTGAGGAAGGGCCGGCATCATTTCAGCGCTCAGCTCTGTGCTTGGGTTCCAGGTGTAAGAAGAAGGTCTCAGCCTCCAAGATGGTCACAGTCCATCACGCGCCCAGGGTGCTCACGGTGTGTCTGGGAAGGGCTGATGATCACACCAGCAGGAAGCTCAGCCAGGTGTGTATGCAGCCAGAGTGCAGCTTCCTCTGTGGAGCAGAAGGTTCCCCAAGGCTCCATCACAGGCTGCTCATGTTGGGCTTTTCCTGTTCCCTCCTGGGGAGAGGAACTCCCATGGGAAGAGCAGCCTGGACTCTGCTCTAGCAGAATTTCCTCCCACCCAAACCATTATGTGTTGAGGGCTGGTTCATGTTTCAGCTCAGGGACATTTCTGGTTTCTCTGTAGGTTGTGGCATATCCTGAGTACTTGGATCTTCGGCCATACATGTCAGACCCAGCTGGAGAGCCCCTCCTCTACTCCTTGTACGCTGTTGTGGTGCACACTGGGCACACCTGTCTCGGTGGACACTTCTTCTGCTACACAAAGGTGAAGGGTAACCTCCCTCCTGACAGGGAAAAACGTGTGCTGGGAAGTCAGACTCTCCTGGCAGTGTTACTTTGGGCGAGTTCCTGCTTTGGGGCTGGATGGGACTCGTTTTCTGTGCAGGAACACTGCCCTTCCCCTCCAGAGATGGATCCTTCTTTCCTTTGCAGGCCAGCAATGGGCAGTGGTACAAGATGAATGATGTGTCTGTGGAAAGTTGTGACCTCCACACAGTTCTGGAGCAGCAAGCCTACCTGCTGTTCTATACCAGGTAATACCAGGGTGATGTGTTCAGAATTTGTTTCCTTTTCCTGGCTTTGCTGTTTGTCTTCTCATCCTCTTGAGTGTTTCTGCCATAGGAGACAATTCCTCCCTGCATCCTTCAATGCTGTCAGCTCTGAACTATCCCACACCCGTTCTCTCCCCTTGCTGGGCTTCAGGCTGCTGTCCTGTGCAAGCTGCTCCTTGTCTGCTCTTTGAAGCTGGTTAATGCAGAGAAGGGGCCTTAAAGGGGCCTCCAGGAAAGATGGGGAAGGGCTCTTTATCAGGGAGTGTCTGACAGGACAAGGGGTAACAATTTTAAAGTGAGAGAGGGAAGATTTAGATGAGATACAAGGAAGAAATTCTTCCCTGTGAGTGTGGTGAGACCCTGGCTTAGGTTGCCCAGAGAAGCTGTGGCTGCCCCTGGATCCCTGGAAGTGTCCAAGGCCAGGTTGGACAGGGCTTGGAGCAGCCTGGGATAGTGGAAGGTGTCCCTGCACATGGCAGGGGGATTGGAATGAGATGAGCTTTAAGGTGCCTTCCATCCCAACCCATTCTGTGATTCTGTGATCCTGTGAAATTGAGGCTGCAGGGGCTGTAAGGACAAGGACTTTTTGTGACAGGGACAGACCTGGTAAGACGACCTCAGATGTCTGAATTTCCCATTGGTGACCTTGGTTGTCTGTCATAGAAATCACTCCAAAAAAAAATGACTGAATCCCAGATAAATCTGGGAATACCCTACCAGAGTACACCCTAAACAGAGTTTTTTTTTTTTTTTTCCCCCCCAGGTGCTCTGATTCTCAAATGGAAGAAATGTCAGCTCCTACATCATCTCGTTCCTTCTTCAGTCAGGGGCAGGCCAGCAGCCAGGCAGGTCCTGCAGGACCACAGGGTCTGCCTGGCAGGGTCAGGGTACCAAACAGCCAGAGGAGCAGTGCCAGGGAGAGGGAGAGGAGCAGATCCCCACTGCGGGGCAGTGAACGCCGCAGCTGGCTCATGAACACCACCACCACCAACTCAGCAGGGAGGAGGAGGATGAGAACGACTCCTCCAGGTCATGACGACACTCACAGGGATGCCACAGCTCCAGGGCCCTCCAGCAGGGGCTTCCAGCCTGATCCAGCACACAGGGCTGCTCGGGAACAACCCCGGCCAAGAGAGGGACAGCAGAGCAGAACCTCACGGCCTGGCTACAATCTCTGCAGACGGTTTATGAAGCTCAGGGACTGCCACCAGTCAGAAAGGAAAAGGAGGAAACACTAATTTGGAACCTGCAAGCCAAAGCCATAATTAAAACCCCTTCTTGGCCTTTCATGGATATTTTGTAGGGTGTTTCTTCCTCTTTGGGGGAATGGGTGGAAACGCGCAGTGAGGGATGTTGGTGTGATGGGATTTTGAAAGCTGTGGGCTTGCATGTGCCCACTGGCAATTTCGTTTTTTAAAATATGAAGTTCGGTTCATATTTAAACTCAAAGGAACATGGGCTGCATGAGCCAACAATGACCAGGACTGAAAAGGGCTGGACAGCTGAGCCCCAGGGTTGCTGCTCAGCAGCACCAAGTCTGGTGTGGAGCCAGGAACAAGCAGTGTCTGCCAGGAATCAGCACTGGGACCTCTCCTGTTTAACATTTTCCTTAACTAATGGTCTGCAAGCTGGGGCAGAGGGCAGATTGGCAGATAACACCAAAATGGTGGTGCTTAAGCCAGGTGCTGCATGCACCTTTATTTTTGTGCTCTCTCATGAGCCCAGCTCTGTAACTCTAATCTGGAAACAAAAGATGAGATAACAGTGGCTGGGTTTCACATTGGCTTCGAAGGATAACAACAACATCAAGGCTGTGAGCCTCCCTCTCAAACTCACTATCCTATCACATTCTTCCAATCTTGCAGAGCTGCTGAAACTAAACTAACTGTACCAAATGTAAATCTTGGTCACAAAAGGTTCCAGCTCAGCAAGCTGTTGCTGCCTCCACATTTAACTTGCATCCTGGGAAAAGCAGCACACCTGCTGGAGTTTGGCACTCTCCTGCTCAGCTGCAGGTCCCATCACATTCTTCCTCTCTTGCAGAGCTCAGCTTCAAACCTTAATGTCCAGCAACTGCTCCCACACCAGGGATCCTAAAACAAAAAGGAACTGCTGGCCTTCACTTTCCCCTTGCAGCTTCTGAAGTGCAGCACACCCAGCTCTGTGTGCTCTGCTCAGTGGACACTCACACACTTTCTCTCTCTCTGAGTCCAGTTCCAAAATGAAGAACATTCAGCAGCTGAAAACGTTCAGCACAGGAAAGGTTCTGGAAGAAAGAGGCAGTGCTGGAATTCACTTTTCTTTTGTAGCCTATGAACCGCACAGTCAAGGATGAGACGATTCATCCTCCTTCCCAGGAATATGCAGCATCATTTTCTGTCGGTCTCGAAGAGCCAGGACCCACAAGGCACCCCGGCATTACACTCACTGTTCTCGGGATAAAAAAGCTCTTGGCTTTCACCTGACAGAGGTCAGCGCTCCTAAAACCACCACACCAGGGCGCTGTGGACTTGCAGAAGAAGCCAATGGTCCTTGCCCATCTCTGAACACCGAAGGGCAGATCCGAGTTGAAAACTGCTCTCGGATAAACTCTGTCAGGACAAAAAGATTTCACGGACTCTCCCCTTCCAAGTACAAAATCTTACATGCACCACACTCGAACGGCAACACGAAATCCTTTCTGCAAATAACTTGTCCCTGTCACAGAGTTCAGCTACAAACCCCAAAAACATCCAGCAAAAGCAGAGCTCACAAAAGTGCCAGCTGAGAAAACTGTTGTTGGCTACAGCCCCTCGTGTCTGCACTTTCCCTCTCAACTCTGGGCACCATCGTGATCCTTCTGCTTCACAGAGCCAGGAGCCAAACAACAGCACCAGGGACTGCTCACATGATAAAGGTACCAGGACAAAACACTCAGCAGCATTCCCCCTGCAACAGCCCTAACAAACACTGTATACTAGAACAAGCAATTAAATTCACCAAGACCACCCAGTGTGTGGATCCAACACTGGTTTCTTTGCCAAAGAGAGGAACTGCGACCCCCATCTCAAAAGAAATGGGGTGCCCTCCTCCAAAACAGCAAGCATCCAGAGACTGATGCCATATAAAGGTGCCAGTTTGGTGTAGCAGCTGCACACCAAACTCAGCTGCTTACCTTGCTGAGAATAAAGGGACTGCCAGAAATTTCAGAGCACCACCTCTGAAAGATGGAAATGATTGGCCAGACTGAGCCTTTCAGGACACGGCCTTAAAATATAATTGGAACAAGCTGGGGGAATGCTCCCACATCAAACATGCCAGGACAGAAAATTGCTGCTGCCCTCGACCTCCACTAGGCAGCTTCTTATCTGCACCTCAGACACTGGGGCTGTTTTCCTTCCCATGGAAAAGCATTGCCACCCTGGCTCAGGACCTTGCCAGCTGCAGCTTGGATAGCACCTCCAGTACTGAACACATCCAAGAACTGCTCCTGCACAAGAGGTGGCAGGGCAGAAATGTCCCCCTGGAGCTTAACTCCTCATGGTGTCTTACAGTGGGATCCACCAGCACTGGGGCGCTTTGCTTCCCAGGCAGAGGCACTGTGGGTCACTTGGGCTTGCCTTGCCCTCAGTCCCATTGGAAAGGAAAGGAAAGGGAAGGAAAGAGGAAAGGAAAGGAGAAAGGAAAGGGAAGGAAAGAGGAAAAAGGAAAAAGGAAAAGCTGGGATGTGTTTGCAAGAGAAGACAAGGTTAGGGGAGGCAAGGGAAAACAAGTCAAAGGAGAGGCTGCAAGGCAAAGCAAGGCCAGGGAACAAAAGTAGGAAAGTCGAAGTGGAGGTGGAGGATGGGTGGGCTTGGCAAAGCAAGGCAATGGAGTGGGAGGAAGGGCAAGGGAGGGACACAGAAGGGTCTGTAAGGCAATGCAAGGCAGGGCAGGTCACAGCAGGAGCAGCCAAGGCAAGGCAAGGGTTAAGGTTTGGGATTGGAAGGTTATGATTAGGATAGGGGTTATATTTAGAGTTATGGTTAGGGTTCATTTTAGGGTTAGGAGTTCAATTTAGGGTTAGGAGTTAGGGTTAGTAGGATCAGGGTCAGGGTTTGAGGTAGGGTTATGTAAGGGTTTGGTTAAGGTTTGTGTTTCGTTTGTTATGGTTTGGATTAATGTTTAGATTTTGGTTTTGGCTGTAGGGATAATGGTAGGGTCAGGGCTGATAGTGCTTCTTAGGGCTGGGTTTATGTTTGGAGTTTTTGGTAGTTTTAGGGCCAGGTTTTGTGGCTGTTTGGGCTTCCTAGTGTTGGTGTTTGCATTTTGGGTTTTTTTGCTAAGCTCAGTGTTTATGGTTAGGTTACATTCAGGGTTAGAGGTTGGTTATAGTGAGGGTTAGTGCTGGTGCTAGGGTGAACCTACTGTTTAGGGTTAGGATTAGTTTTAGGAATAGGGTTAGGATTATGTTTAGGATTAAACATTAAATTTGGATTTTGCTTTAACTCCATTATCCTGGAGTGCCCTGCCCTGAGCAGAACAAGGCACAGTAGCAAGTTTCACACAAGAGACTCAGGTTGGCCGAAGTTTCTTCTCACATCACACTCAGAAGATATCAAAATATTCTCTGTATTCAGCATTGGACCAGGCAGTGCAACACCAAATGCCCAGAAACACCTCTAACCTGTTTACTATCTCTTCTTTCTCAAACTTCAAGAGGTTCCAGATTCTTCCCAAAGCTTCCCACGAGCTCCTCTTTCTGCTCACAGGGGTAGGTGCTGCTGAGGATTGTTCAGCAGGCACAGTTTGATCAGGATCCATCCAGGAGAGCTTATTTCCTGAATGGAAACCAAACTCCTTTGTATAGGCTGGATTAGGGAGTCAGTGACCAAACTGTTCCCTTCAGACCTTATTTTCCTTGGACCTTAAGCACACCCCACATGAGACATCTGGCACAGAGTTTACAGGATACAGTTTGCTTTGGCACTGGCCAGATTCTGGAGCTCACAGTGTTTAAAAAGGATTTTATGAACTGAAGACCTCACTCTCTTCTGCAATGCTTCAAATGAAGGCTTCCACATATGCCTTTAATAGAGATTCATTAAGACACTTATTGTATGTTAAATAAACATCACTCAGTGGAACAGAACTCCCTCACTGAGGATTAACAAACACACAGTTCAGTCAGGGTCCTGCAGCAGTTAAACCTCAAATACAACTTCAGTGTCACTATCAGCCTTCTAATTAAGGTAATAGTTGCCCTGTTAATCTTAATTAAAAGAGTAATGCCTTCCCACTCCTGTGGCACCCTGAGGCACAGAGCACCAATTCCCTGCCCATCTCCATGTCAGCTCACAGGACAGCCGGAGCTGCTCCCTGCCCGCTGCTCCAGACCAGCTCCCAGACAGGTGACGTGGATTTCAGGAGAATGAAGATGTGCAAAAATCCTGATGTGTTCCTGGAGAATGCTGGGCAGGTTAGTTCATCCAAAGGTTTTCCCAGGTAAGCAGGGCAGAGCAGCAAGTCCTGGCCTCTTCCCAGCTCCAGAGCCAACAAACTAGGAAGGGATTGCTGCCCCAACCACAACACCTCCTTCCACTCACACCTCATGCCAAGAACACCTCACAGGACCCTGCTGGGAGGGCTGGGGAAGCCCAGCACTCTGCTGGGAGCCATTCCAGCCATCCAGGAGGGAATGGAGGAGCCTGGAGCACTGCCTACACAACCTCACAAGCTGATGTGTTTCCCCAGGAGCACCCCAAGCACGCAGACTCCCAGCTCCAGACGCAGCTGTCCAGCCCCTGGTGCAGCAGTCAGGACCAGATTCCTCAGCCTGGCTGTTCAGGATGATCTTCCAGCAGGAGATGGACCAGATGTTCCAGCCCAGGCTCCAGGGGGGCTCAGCAGCCCGAGCCAGAGCTGTGTTGTAACACTTGGCAGTCGATGCACAGAGATTCCCCTGCCCCTCATTCCTGGGGCTTTGGTAATGATTATTACTATGAAAGTTGAACAGGAAGAAAGCAACGGTGGATTCCTTGCACCCTCATAATTTTAATTGGATTTATCTTCCTTAAATGGTAACTATAATTGGCCTCATTTCACGAGAGGCCTGGAAGAGCAAGTTATCCTTCCCCATGGGATAATCACCTTTCCTGCAGCTCAGGAGTTCAGCCTGTTAACACGGCTCCCAGTTGTTAGTCTATAAAATAACCCATCACCAAGCCCCACAGCAGGCTGCACATTTAGATATTGATCAATTGTTAAAGCATCTCTGAAATGTGCTCTGGTAAAAGGGAAATGGCCTTAGGATTCCTTTGGGATTCATCACCTTCCTCCTCCAAGGATTCCTACAGCATGACTTGCTGCATTCCCTGCCATCCCCTTGCTGCATGGGACTCTTGCATGAGCCCTTTCTCAGAGCTCAGTTTCCTCTCCAAAGCGATGCCAATCAAAGGCAGCACAAAAACCCCGTAAAGAGACTCTTTGTTAACCTGCTCCCCTCTCACTCGAGCTTCCTCTTCTGGCAAAGAAGGAGAAAAGGCACTAAAAGGTGGGAAAAAGATTCAATCCAAAAGGTTTGTGGAGACTGACCTCTGTGGTTCAGGTCACTTTAGAACTTGCTACACCAGTTTGATGTTAAAAAAACAAGGCTGGGAGAAAAGACAGAGCTGGGCTGACCCCTGGGAGATTTTCTGTGGGAGGCACTGAGCCCCTGAGCCTGGGCTGGTGAAGAGAGAACCCACCCAGAAACCCCACACCACCGCAAACTCAGGGCTGCAGCCCTAAATAAACCCACAGGTGCCTTCGCTTCAATCACTTCTTTCCTGTTCTGAAGGATCAGAAGGAGACAGGAGCACCAAAGGCCCCCAGGATACCCCAGCACACAAATGTCACCCCAGCGGGACAGAGCAGCACGTTTGGAATTCAAGGTGCTTGGATCAGAGTGTGATCTCAACAGGAGGGAGATGCTGAATCCTGCTCCAAGCCCAAGGCTCCAGAGAAGACATCTGGCAGGATGAGGAGAGGGAGGCAGGTAACCATGACAACCACTCCTTTCTTAGGATCAGACAAAAAGGACTCCTGCAGCCACAGGACCCATGGCCACCACCCCTGTATCCACCTGGCTGGGGAGGACAGAATGACCCTGGCAATGCCCCACAGGCTCCCCCTAATTCAGAGACCCCCAATATCACTCCTCTGCTCGGCACAGACAGAGGAAACCTCCCCAATTCCATACTCCTAGCTCCCAACCTTCCCTGACACAGAGGCCAGGCAGGCACCTCCAAGCACTTTGTTCCCAAAAACCTGAGAAAAACAAATGGAAAAGCCGTGTAAAAATTAACATGGGTGCCAAGGAGCACCCAAAGCTTCGGGAAATCCACCATTTCATCTTTCTAGAATAGCAGGAGCAATTCTGAAATGTGCAACTGAGCTATCATTGTTATTCACCGTACACATCAGGTGGGGAGCTTTCATCTCCACTGGGCACCCCCATCGCTGCTTTTATGAGCTGTGCACACACATAAAGTTGGGAATAAAATTCCAATGGCTCAGACCTCGGCAGGAGCACGTTAGTGCTGCAGGCAAAAGGCTCTGAACTGAGCAGAGCCTCACCCTCCCAGCATCTGCAAGAGAATATTCTGGGTTGGAAAGGACCCACACACCAGTTCTCACTGCCACCTTTCACTGCCTTCCTGCTGCATCTTCCCAGCACGTGGAGCACCTTCTGGTCGTGCTCATCCAGGCACAAAACAGAGCTGGTCCCGTAAAAGCTTCACTTCTTCAGGACTGACATTTGTGGTTGTTTTCTGCCCCTGTTACAGGTGAGAAAAAGGCTTTCAGATCCCTGGCCACCCAAGGGTGGGATCTGGCAGCCAGGAGAGCTGAAGATGGAACTGAGGAGTAGGGTGAGACCCTGTGTTACTTTTGCAAGTTTCCTAGAGCTTGGTATCAATGTGGGGTTTTTTTCTGGATGACCTTTGCTGTCTCAATGAGCTTTTTAAAAAAGCTAAACCACCTTGCCTGCTCTCCCAGCAGCATTCCCAGTCTCTCCACTCCCCAGAGAGTGATCAGACAGAAATAAAATCACCGCACAGTTTTATTCACACAGCATTTGTGCTCAGGCATTGTGTTGTACCTCAGACATCCCACCTTGCTTTTCCAGCCTGCTGGATCCTCACAGCTGCCCAGCTTCATCTCCTGAATCTGAGAGGGGTTTTCAGTCAGGCTCTACAACATCCATCTCTTGCAAAAACCACATTTCCCAGTATAAGATCTTTACCTTTTCCTTGACATTTTCCAGTAGAAGATCTTTATCTTTTCCTTCACATTTTCCAGTATAAGATCCTTGCCTTTCCCATCACATTCCCCAGTTAAGGATCCTTGCCTTTTCCTTCAACCTTTTCCCTTCCCAGGGAGGGCTGGAGAAGCTCCTGGAGCAGAAGGCAGGTTTAGCCAGCTCTCCTCCCCCAGGAGCAGGATTTAAACTCAGCCACGATCTTGTGTTTAGCTCAACTGGAAGATTTGGGTCGAGCTGGCCCTGACCCAAGCCTGACCTTCAGCAAACCCACCCCACTCAACATCCACCCACCAAAGCTGCTCCATGCCAATAAAACCACCCCATGGGGCTGCTCCCGAGCTGGGAGTCACAAAACCAGCCCAGAACCTGTGTTTTCCTAGCTAAGGAATTTTTATTTTTATTTATTTTTTTGGTTAAGCCTTCATTATCCTTGAGCACCTGCTTTTCTGGCTTGAGCTGAGTGCGAGGCACTCTGTGCACTCCACCCAGCCCAAAGAGGAGCTCTGTGCTGTGGAGGGAGCCAGGAGTGTCTCAGCTGTCAGCATCTCCAGCTGCTGGGCTGGTTTGGAGAGCAGCAATGTGCCCAGGGAAGCTGAGAGGTTGACGTGACTCTGTCACTGCTCGGTGCCACACAAAGCATCCAGGTTCAAGGAGCCAGCACACAGAAGCCCTGTTTGAAAAATGTGCTGAATTAAACACACAAAAGAGGGAGGACGGAAACGAAACGCGCAGGATTTCAAAGCTGACACCGAGCGAGCCTTGCAGAATGAGCTCTTAATGAAGCAATATTAGAGGCCCCTTTTCCAGGAAAAAGGGAGGAAAAAAAAAAAGAGAAGGGCTTAAAGCTGTTTTTTTCTTTAATAGATTTTGTGAAGTGGTTCTTCTCAGGAGGTGGAAGCTGCTGAGGGAAGAGTTTTGGTTTGAGGAAGGCAGGTACCACCCTGCCTTGGGCAAGAGCAGCTGGAAAGAGAGGAAAAAGATGCTGCTGGCCTGGGACATAATCTGGATGGTGCAGTTCAACCCCTTCCCTTCACACTCAGTATAGAACACTCAAAAACAGTGACTGGGGACGGCTCAGGGCAGTATTTTGGACATGAGAGTAAAAAAAAAACCCTTAAAGCAAAGGTTTCCTTTAACCAGAGCACAGGGGTCTCGTGGGAGCCTCTGTCTGGATGTGTGGATTGGGAAATGAAAAGGGAGAAGATGTGGAAGAGAGGAAAGGGGGAAGGCAAATTGGGTCTACAGCTGTATTGTGTTTTGAGCCAAAAATTCAAAGTACAGTACGATATTTGGTTGCAAGGTTCTCTTCCTTGGCTTCCAAAATGCTTCTTACCCAGGTGCTCTGCAGCAGGGAGGGAGGGGCTATGGGAACACAGGGTCAGAGAGCTTTTCAGTTGTTAAAAAATGCAGAAAATAAAATTTGAATGGATCCCCCCCACCAAAAAAAAAAAAGAAAAAAAAAAAACCAAGGGAAAAAAAAAAAGAAGAAAACCAAAACAAACAAATTAATTAAAAAAAAACCAAAGGGGAAAAATAATCAGGAAACAAACCCCTGCTGCTGGACGAAATAATGAAATGAATTCCCCTAATTACCACAAGATGCTCCCCAAGTCTGACAGTATCTCTTGGAGCAGATGTGTTCAAATAATATTTCCTCATCCTCCAGCCTGCATGGGCAGATTCCAGCAGCAGGCACTGATGTTCAGCAGTGCCTAATGAGCATCGACATTTAAGAGCCTGCCTTGGCTTTTGGTGTCTGCGTTTTTTTCCCATCTTCCAGGCCAGCTTACAAAAGTTTTGCTGGTATTATCCACATCACAAAGTGCTTGATTTAAATGAAACCCAAACCACCGAAATCTGGATTCATGAAAGCAGTTGCTAGAAAGGAAGGACTGGAGCCCTTGAAGTTTTTTTTTTCTGTAGACAGGGTGAGTGCAAAGGGGCAGGTCTGAGCTTTTTCCAGCAGTGACAGCAAACGCTGCCTCCCTTCTCAGATGGCCCTGCAGATGTTCTTTAGAGATGAAGGATTATCCACACTCACACACAGATCCCAAGCAGGTTTTTCTCATGGGTTTCTTGTGATGTGCTGGTCCCAGCCTGGAGGTTCTTGCAGTGATGTCTTCGCTAAACAACAGGCAAAGCTGGCAGCTGCAAAAATGCACAAGATAAAATTATGCCAATTTTTTTTTTTTCCCTCCACAGTCCTTCCCTTGCTGCTTGGGAATGGACTGTCCAAAGAGCTCAGAGATTTTGAAGCAGACCCAAGAACAAATGTTCTGAATTCTGCCATCTGTTGCCTCCCCTCTATCACTGGTGTTCCATAGCTGCTCTACAAATGTTTAAGTGGAGAGCATTGCGTAAAGAATGTCTCCACAGAGTCTCTTTTCCATTTCCCTTTTCCCTGTTCCCATGTTCAGAGCATCCTCTTCTCTCTCCTCTCTCTCCTCTCTCTCCTCTCTCCTCTCTCCTCTCCTCATTTACACTCAGAAATCACCTGTTTTAGTTAGCAATGATTGCTTTGAACAGAAAAAAGCAGACTGGGGTGAAGGAACTCTGGTAAAAATCCTCCTGGGGCTGTGGTGGCCACCTGAGCCCTCCTCAGAGCAGAGCCCTGGGTGTCCCTCACAGCAATCGGTGGGGACACAGATGGGACAGCTGGAAATTCAGAAATGTCACTTGAAACTGTGCCAGTCAATCCTTGCAGGGGTGAGGGATGGGCTGCTGACAGCAGGTACCTTCTCTGAGCTTTGTTTCAGGCTCTCGTCCTCCTCAGGGCCCCCCTCTCTACCCCCACTCTCTGTCCTCATTTCTGAACGAGCTCCAGGCTTGATTTCCTGCATGTTTGAATAGGACCAGCTTGACACAGCCTGCCTTAGGATGAAATCACCAACTTGGCTTGCCTTCTGTCTGAAAAACAAATCCTTCTGCAGGGCTTTCATCTAGAAAAAAAGGAGAAGGATTCTGAAATGCAGGCAGGCCTCTGCCAAGTTCCTCTGAACTGCTGCCTGAGTAAAGCTCCTGTTTTCTGTGTGCTTAGCTTATCTTTAATAGAGGTAACCTACCTGAGGGTTTACCCTAAAAATCATCAATGGATCTCTTCCTGTTCACCCCCTCAGTGGTTCAAAATAAGGAGGTAGAGAGAGGGAAGTGAGGTATGGGTGCTTGCAGGAACTCGCTGTTTCCACAGAGGAATGGGAGATCCCACCCCTGTGGGAGCAAAGAGAAAGGGAAACCAAGACACCAAGCTCAGGCTGAGAGGACTTTCCACCATGTCCCAATCATCCCAGGTATCCAGGTTGATACAGGAATATCATCTGGATACCTGGGCTTTGCCTTTCCTCTCACTCTGCACAAAATGGTGATGATGATGATGATGATGATGATGATGATGATGATGATGATGGTGATAACTTTTGGGGGAGCTGAGAGCTCTGCAGATATTTTTTTGTGTGCAAGCAAAGGCAAAGGGCTCTGACATGCACCAGGGTCCAGCTGCACGCTGTGGCTCCTGCACTGCTTTGGGGACAGAGTTGCTTCTGTGATGCTCCTCAAACCTGCCAAGCAATGGATGGGCTGTTCCACCAGCCCACCTACATCTGTTCCATGCAGCTCCAGATGGCTGGCACTATTTGCATCCTAAATGAGTAAGATGCCACAATGAAAAGGTACCAGTTGAGTTTGGTTGCCCCCAAACCCTGAAATCATCCCAAGGCCTGTCTCTGCCATTGTCCAGCCTCTCTTATTTCCTCTTCCAGAACAGAAGATGTGCTCAGATGAAGAGGAGGGGAGATGAGCAGCACAGCAAAGTGCTGCAGAGATGCAATGGGAGTTTGGGGTCGGTGATGGGTTTGTTCCAGGGGGTTCCTGTACTCCAGCCCAGTCTTCCTCAGCTCAGGCCATGCTGAGGCACAAACCAAGGTCCTACAGCCCCGTGGGAAGGTGTTTGCTGGGCACAGGCAAGGCTGGGTTGTGGATTTGCTCTGCCCTGCCTCCTGCTAACCCTTCTCCTTGCTGCAGGGGCTGAAAGGCACCATCTGGTTATCATTGGTACCGGAGCAGCATGTGGCCAGGACACGTGAAACTCACATTTTCCTCTGGACCACACTCAGCCTGCACTCACTTATTGTGGGGGAGGGACTGGAAAAACCATTGACTCACTGGCAGGAACAAAACATTCAAAATCCTGAAAATGATTCTTTTCAACAAAGCTTTTCTGCTGGTGCAGAGGAAAGGGAACAAGTGTTGACTGGGAAACTTTGGGGGCTGCATGGAGTTTTCCTTCCATGAGAAGTGGGAGGGATGCACTGAAGGGACAGATCTTTCTTTAATCAGGGTCAGATTTCTACTCTGGCCTTGCTCTAGTCTGTACCTGGTTGAACCCAGAAATACAGAAAAATCGAGTATTTTCTGTTCCTCAAATCCTGCCTGGTTTAGAAATGTCTCCAGCAGAAATGGAAGCCAGGTGGGGACCCTGCAGCTCAAACCCACCTGTCAGCTTGGGCACAGAAACCCAGACCAAAAGGCACTCTGCAAATGGCTAAAGTGCAGTGAGCTGGGACAGGAGAGGATCAAAGGTTTCACCTGGAATTCAGGTACAACTCAGCTCTGCTAAACACCCCCTGGCATCTTGGCACGTGCATGTTGTGCCTCAGGTTTCCTACACTGATGGGTCAAAGCCTGCAGTGCACCAGTCATTCTAAAAGCTGATCTACAGAGAGGGAAGAAAATAAATCTGTAGAAAAACCAAAAACAAAAGGCCTCAAACGTGACCAACCTCCCCTGTGCCACAGCTGGATTTAACATCTGCATTTGTGTCTGCTTCAGGGAGGCTGAAATGCCTTCAGCTCCTGACAAAGCTCCTGCAGATCCAAGGAGGCTCTGCTGGGCCCAAGATCCGAGCCAAGCTCGAGCCTGGATTCTGCTGCATCCAGCTCCATTTGCCACCACGGATCCTGCCAAGCTCTCCTGAGCACAGGGATGATGTCCAGTTCATTTCTCAGCCCTGCTCTCTTCCTCCCTCCCTGAGCACAGGGATGATGTCCAGTTCATTTCTCAGCCCTGCTCTCTTCCTCCCTCCCTCTGCTGCCCAGAACACACGAATAATGGAGATTAGCCAGAGCTCAAAGGCCTTTCAAGTATTTTCCACAGAGCATGAAACCTCCGTCTCTGCTCCTTGCTGGCGTCACACAAAGACATTTCCCCCCACCCCACACACTGTCCCAGACATCTGAGAGCAGTGAGTGTCTCACACAGCTGAGGAGGGCTCCTGAAATCTCCCAAACAACGAGATGAGCGAACATCTGCGAGGAACAGACGCTTCTCATATCCCTGGCTGGCGCAATTCAGGGTGTGCTTGGTGCCACCCGGGGCTGTCTGCCCCTGGAGGAGGGGATCTGGGCTCCTTGGCAGGGCAGAGCTGGGGCTCAGAGAGCTGCTGGTGCCTCACTGCAAGGAACAGCCTGAGCAGCCCCAAACACCTGATGGTGTCAAACACAGCCAGACAGGGAGGTGTTCGTGGCATGTGTGGGTAGGGAAGAGCAGGAATAGCTGGGAGTGAGGCACGGGTGAGGATTGTGCACACAGTGAGCTGAGCCCAGCTGAACCTTCCCAGAAAACCTCACCCCAGCTCACGGCAGGGTGTGCAGCACAACTGACCAGCCTGGGGAGTCTCCAACCTGAAAATCTGACCCCTTTTGCAGGTCAATAACAGGGCCTGACCCCACAACCATCAGAGGACAAGAACGACCTCTTTTTGCAGCCAGTGCTGAAGCAGAAGCCTCTTACAGCACAGACCCAGAATGGCCAGAAGAGAATCCACCTGTCCTTCAGGCACAGCCTGGGAGTGCCCTGAGCAGGATCCTGTTTCTCTGCTCAGCACTCCGGGAAGCAGGAGCAGGTGGCTTTGTTTTGGCAGGCTGAGGCAGTCTGTGGGAAGGACACTTTGAAGACAGAGCCTGTGCTGTTTTCCCAGCCCAGCCTTTCATGGTCTGACTCCTGGAGATGGATGAGTGAGCTCATACCTGCCAGGTGAGCAAGGGAAGAGCTGTGCTGACAAGCCCCACCTACAGCACCCAGGAAGGGAGACGAGGATGTTGCAAGCTGCCACAGCTTTAGTCTGTGCTCAGCTAAGCTGAGCCCTCCAAATCCAAACCCGTGAAAGTTTAAATCCACGAGGTCTCAATCTGGTTCTGTCCCTTCCAACACCATCACTGAGCTGCCAAGCAGCAGCATTGGGTCTTACACAGAAATAATCCCAGCCTGAGCTTCTCATGGCATCATAAATTGTCTGTGTCGTCAGCCAGCAGAAACCTGAGCTGAAATTCTTTCGTTTGCACTTAATTATTTCCAAGCCTTCGCAGCCTTAGCAGGGCTGGTGGAAGATGCTGAGCCCTGAAGAACCTGAAGAAGGTGACAGCCCTGAAGAACCAGGCTTTCCATGTGTCCAGAGGCTTGGGCAGAAGGAAGGCAGCAGCAAGAGCTTCATCCTGCTCTGCCAACGACCTGCAAGGCTTGGGCTGCTCCTCCTTCCTCCTGCTCCACGCTCTGCCTGCATGGCCCTGGAAAACCACAGCCCCAGCCTGATGGAGCTTCCTCCCGGAGCCAAACCCAACGTGACTTTTAGCCTGTGTGTCTGGCAGCCTGGGAGGGTGGAGCAGCCTCCTCCAGCCCCACTGCTGACGTTTATCATGGCCAGGTGCAAATCTTCTTGCGCTGGCCCAGCGCCATGAGACCAGCGTGTTTTTCAGAGCTTCACCCTCCTACCAGACAGTGTTTTTTCAATATTTTTTTGCATTAAATCTTCTGCTGTATTTGATTAGCCCGCAGCAGCTGTTTTCCACTCTCACAACAAATCATAAATCTATAAGCTTATGTGTGAGAGACTGTCTGTGCCTGGGAATGCTGCTGGCTGAGGGAGCTGGTGGCTGCACAGCTGTGTGTGAGCCTGCACCTGAGCCTGGGACACCCAGCAAAGGCAGAAACCCTGGCACAACCCACTTTGGAGCTCTGTCAGAGGTTTGATTGCACGAGGTGCAAGGATTCCTGCAAGGAATTTGTGTGATTCCACCGTTCCAGACCGAAGGCACGAGAATAATTCCAATAAACCCTTGATTGCAGCAGCGTGAGCTCAGCTTTGTGCACCTTTCTATGAAGGGAGGAGAGTTTTAGCACAAACAGGTCCAACACACGAGCCTGGAGGTGTCGGAACACAGGTAAAAATCCCTGCCACACCCATCCCAGCCCACAAAAACACAGGTCCATGTGCAATCTGCTTTGTGATTGTGCCTACTCAGCCAGGAGCTGCTGGTTGGGAAGCCAAGATTTCCTGTCCCGTGGCCAACTCAGATAAGGCTGCAAAGAGAAGGGAGGGAAGCTGCTGCATATATTTAAAAAAAAAAAAGGTGTTATTCAAAGACTATAAAAGGCAAAAGTTTGGATGAAGGAGAAGACAGAGGGTTGCCAAGTCATTGCAATAATAATAAAAAAAAAAAAAAAAACAAAAAAAAGGAGGAGGAGGCTGCTGCCAGGTCTTGGCACGTGTGCTTTTACTTGTATAAATCAGTCACTCCAGACCTATGGTAGTTCTTGCTGACAAGCTGTCAAGCTCCTTGGCTGGGAGAACAGGGCATGTGCTTTACATGCACTTACAGAATAGTAAACTGTTATTAAAAACGGGAAAAAACACCCCAGGCTGGATTTACTTGTGGTTTTGCCTCTCAGCTGTATTATCACAGCACAAATCCACTCATGCATGGAGCAGTCTGGATCCATGGAAAACTACAGGCTCACCTCCCCGTGGAAGCACTTGACCCCTGAAGGGGAAGGGCACAAACAAAAACGTCTCCAAGAACAGAGAGCATCAGACAGAGAGACAGAGGCCAAAGCCACAGCAATGCTGGGTGGATTTGAGACAGCCCCGAGCTGCTGGGGATGTGACACCTGTGAACATCCCAGCCTGCCTGGGGACACGGGGACACGGGGACAGCACCTCTGGGCAGGCTGAGCTCAGCCCTGGGCAAACCCAGATGGGTTCACTGGGCTCAGAGCAGAGAAAATGCCTGAAATCTGCTGAGAGCCAAGAGCCCTGAGCTGCCTGGGGCCAGGGCATGAGGAGGAGGAGGAGGAGAGGCTGGAGTTTGTGCTGATGAAGGAGACAGGAGCTTTGTCTGAGCTCCTGGGAGCGCTGGCACGGATGGGCTGCAGCCAGCAGAGGACAGGAAGGATGGATGTTCTGCTTCGGGGAGGAAAGGGGAATTAAAAGCAGAAAATCCAGCAAAGGATTTAGAGAGATGTCACCCGAAGAGAATAAATTGATAATTGTCTGAGGAAAACCTGACCAGACTGGTTCTCTGTGTGTGTGCTGGCTCTGCAGCTCAGGACAGCCCCACGGAACCGGCCCCCACCCTGTCCCTGTCCCTGTCCCTGTCCCTGTCCCTGTCCCTGTCCCTGTCCCTGTCCCTGTCCTGGGGGCTGCAGCAGGACCCTGCACACATCAGTGGGACACTGTGCCCCTGTGCCCACCCAACACCCATCCCAACCCATCCAGATCCCATCAGCCTTCCCCAGACAGGCTCTGCTGCCCCCCAGAACACACTGACTCATCTTGGACAGCCCTGCAGCATTCCTGGGCTCAGTTCATGCACCAGATTTTTTTTTTTTTTTTTTTACATTTTTTATTTGAAACATCCTTGTCAGGACATTGAGACCTGTAAGAATCAAAAGTGAAACCCAACACAGATACGAAATTTTATGGTGCTGTTTGTAGCAATGCTTCCAAAAGTAGCTTTGGCTGGAGCACAGAGAGCTGGACTGTGCTGATCCAGGGCCCACAAGACACACAAAACATTGGGATTGGAAGAGATGGAGTTTTGCTGTGTCTTCCACTGTATTCCCCCATTTGTAACCCCCCAGCTCTGCTGTGACGTGTTCTGAGCAGTCCCAAGGGCTGGCTCCTCCTCTACAGCACATTTTTGCCACTCTGAGTTTTGCTGCTTATTTGTTGTAGTTGTATTTGGGGGAAAATGTTTGTAAGACAAAAAACTATTTTTAAAAAGAACTGTCTGCTAATGAAACCAAACAGAATGACTGCAAGAGCCTGGATCTTAAATCAAGAGCTTCTTTGAGCCTGCAGGCAGACGAAATCCCTGTAATAATCCTACCTCTAATTCACAGGGAGGTACAGGTTCATCAGGACACAGAACACGGATATGACGGCAAAAAAAAAATGGAGAAAATGAGATGTTTGTGTGTGTGAGTGTCCAAAACACCACCCAGCACCCTGAGGTGTCCAAAACACCACCCAGCCAGGAGCTGCAGAGCTCGTGGGCACCCAGAGTGGGCTCTGCAGGTACACAGAGGTCAGCCCCCAGCTGAGGGGGGGGATCCTGCCCCTCTGCCCCTCTCAGGTGAGAGCACACCTGCAGAGCTGCCAGCAGCTCGGGGGTGTCACGGTTTTTTGGCTGCTTTATCTGGGCTGAAATCAGGATGAAAAGACACAGGAAATGCAGTGTTGAGTTTGGTCTTGGTTGTTTATTGTATCTCATTTATCTACAGTCTCATGAGGTGTGAGCATTATCTTTCAAGTTAGAGAAATGAGGCAAAGTGGAGTGCTGCTAACTTTTACCAAGGCTGTTTAAGTGATAATTACCCAATACTAAGGTGACACCGATATATTTATACTTTCGACTTAATCATGACTATTCAAGGCCCTCAATGCAGACCCCTTTTACCTAATTAGGAAAAAACCACCTAAGTCTGTGAGGAAAAAAGGAAGAAGAAGGCAAAGAAGAAGAACCTGGACAATGTCCTGAATTTTCTATCTTGGCCCACACACATCGTTATTTACTAAAACCCCAAATTTGAGTTTTTCACCCTGTGATATCACACACCACCACTCAAACTCCACAGCCACAACCCCAGTGCTATCACATAATTTTGGAAGCCTGTTCTAAGGCCTTAAATCAAATGTGGTGCCTGCCTGAGGGTCAGCAATGTTAAATCGTGGGGGAAAGCGTCGATGGCAGCAGCATGGGACAGAACTCTCTGGATACAGGGCTGCTCTGGAACACGGGGTTTTATTGTAGGGAGGTTCGGGGGACCCTGCTTAGAG
>VZSR01001113.1:1279638-1324702 GCA_013398615.1 Brachypodius melanocephalos | reverse complement strand
CATATCTATAAGGTCTCTCTGTCTCACCATTCCCAACACAGCAAAGCTGAAATTTTCAGCCTCCAGGGTTCCAGGAGGGGCTCAGAGCACAGGAAGGACCTGGAGCTGCTGGAGCCAGTCCAGAGGAGGCAGCAAATTGATCAGAGGGATGGAGCAGCTCCAATGGGAGGAACGGCTGAGAAAACTGGGGAGAAGAAAAGCTTCAGCTTGACCTGACTGTGGCCTTTCAGCACCTAATGGGGCTGACAAGAAAGATGGGGAGAGGCTTTTCACAAGCTCCTGGGGTGACAGGACAAAGGAGAATGTCTTCAAAGTAATTTGGAGTAGATTTGGGTTAGATATATGGAAGAAATTCTTCCCTGTGAGGGTGGGCAGGCCCTGGAATGGATTTTCCGGAGAGGTTGTGGCTGCCCCTGGATCCCTGGCGGTGTCCAAGGCCAGGTGGGACAGGGCTTGGAGCACCCTGGGGTACTGGAAGGTGTCTCTGCCATGGCAGTGGGGTGGAAGTAGGTGATTTTTAAGGTCCTTTTCACCCAAACCATCCTGGGATTCTCTCTGTGTCACACAGCGTCACCTGCCCGTGGTGGTTTGTGCAGCAGAGAGCTGTCACTGGACACCATCCCAAAACACAACAGGCTCTGATTTTGGGACAGCACACCCCAACAAACTCAAGGCAAACACCCCAGCTCTCAGCCCGTGGTTATCTCAGGGAGTTCACTTTGGTCTTCTTTAAAAGGTGTGGCTGTGAGTGAGTCAGGAGGCACAGGGGATTAGAGGAAAGGGGAGTAAGAGGTTAATTGGATTCTATTTGGAGAGGGATTTAGGTTGGCTGAGTTTTTTCAGTCAGCAGCACATAGTGGAACATGTCACTCGTAATTGAGCTAATGAAACACCTCTGGAGATAAAAACCCACAAGCTAAATTCAGACTTGGCTTTAGAGACTTGAGTTCATTCACCACAAGGTTGTGCAGAGATGGAACTGCTTTGTTTGAGCACAGAGGGCTGGAGAGGTAAGAGCAGGATTGATTTACTTTGCAAAATCTGCTTTTTGTCACTCAGGGCTGCTGGACCTTGGGGTAATTAAGCAGGTTTGTGTTATGGACACTGTTCAGGCCAGGAACCCACACTCTGCCAATATGCTAATGCAATTTTCTGAGTCCAGCCTCTCCCCTGCTCCAATATTTGTTTGCTATAAATAAGCATTTTGCTCCGTGGTTATTGCTGGGGAATTACACAGAGGGCTGCCAATACCTGCCCTTTTCCACACACCTTTTGGTGACTCTCAGTACAGTCCTTTTGGTTTTCTCAAGGGTAATTAAGGGTTTGTTTTTCAGTCCTCAAAAGCGTGACAAAAGCACCTCTGTCCCAAAGCCAAACTACCAAAAATGACTCGAATGCAAGCAGGGCAGTGTTGCCTTCCTGGGGCTGCCCAAGGGCCAAAGCAGAGTCCTCTTTGTGAGAGATTTTAATGATCTGAAATTACGTGGTCTTCCAAGTCAAGAAGAAAACCTGTCAGAGCAAGGTGTATCATGTTAAAAAATAAAAGGGAGGCATCTTCTGGAGGCTGTTTCAAAATCATGGGGGTGTTTTGTACAAAACCACCACCTCCATCTTTTCAGAACAAACCGACTCTGAATGAAAGTCACTTTCTAAATTAAAAAAAGTTGCAGTGAAAATTAGTTTCCAATTTTGCAGGTTTTATATTCTTGCTTTGGGGAGAATTACAATAATCCAGTAATTTCCTTTCCAAGACACTTTCAGAAAACTAAAACTCCACTTCTTCATTCCCTCTGTCTCCCTTCAGGAATTTAAAAACAAAGTTAGTTTTAATGAGCAAAGTGATTGTGCTTGACACCCCTGATAAAAGAAAGGAAAACCAACACAGAAATGAATTTTACACAGTTGTATAAAAAATATCACGGGCACGAGGACCTCAATTCCTCCACTTCTGTGCCAGTTACAGAACACAGGAAAGCCTGGAATGATGTGGCGGCACTCTGTCAGAAGAAACCAGAACAGCACAAAGCAATGAGAGGAGGAAGTGCAGACTTACACCCATGGCCCTGCACAGATCTGGAGGGCAGATCCAGAGAGGCTGGGTTTTATATCCTAGGGACATTTGTTCAGCAGGAATTTTGGTTTCTCCTGTTGTGGTTTGATTCTTCCCTCTTCCTGCAGGAGTTTGATTCCTCCCTCTGTGGCTTTAGGCAAGAAGACAGGAGAGCAGCTGCCTGAGCTACCAGCAGGAACCTGGAAGATGGAATGGTTCGGGTTAATGAAGGGATTGAAACATCCACGGTGCTGCAGGAGAGGAAAATGTGCCCTGGGCAGTGCTGTCACAGCCTCTGTCCCTCCCAACATCCATCTCAGAGCTCTGTGCTGGCCAGCACACTGTCTGGGGTTGCAGGAGGGGGTTTACATTCTCCATTCCAAGGGGAGCTCCAGCTTTTCCCCGGCAGATACCAGTATTTCCAAACTAAGACACACACAAAGGAGAGGCTTTCTCAGAGCAGATCCACTCTGAGATGGGAATTCAGGCTGCAGCTCTCCGGCACCATCACCAGCAACAAAGACAAAACCACTTTGCGCCCAGGTACAGCTCTGCAGCTGGTTCAGGGAATTTGCATAAACTGATGGGGAAAAGGCCTGAGTGTCACCTGAGTTCAGCTCCCAGCTCTCCAAAGAAAGGGATCCCACTCCCTCCCCCAAAAGCTGCACAGCTCCTGCAGTGCTGACACAAAGAGGGCCAAAGCCAGTAGCCAAAAACTGCTTAAGACATGGCAGACGGCTCCAAGGATCATCTCCATGGAATGGTTTTATTGCAGCGAGGCTCTCCAGCCTCCCTTGATGAGAGCCACACTTCAAAGGCAATCTGGCCTGGATTATAAACTCTGCAATATCTGAGGAGCCAGGAGCTTGCAGTTTCCCATTAAGTGGTATTAATTGCCCTGGTTATCGTGCTCTGCAGTTTGACCTAACCTAGTGATTCCCCTTCCTCTGCTGCTGCAGAGCATCCATCACTTTTTAAAGGGTTCCACAAAACTACAGGGAAGGCTCTGCTTTGTGTTAGCTTGATTGCTGTGGAGTGTAACAAAGCACCCATCACAGCTGCCCAGCCACACCATAGATCAAACTCCTCTAATCTCTCCATGTCTCCAGAGGGGAAGGCTAAGGCAAACCATCAGATTTAAACCTCCCAGGGCTTTATTTCTGCCGTGGGGGATGTCAGAGGCCACAGGGGTTTCACTTTTTGCTTGTTCCCTTAGCACCCACAGCAGCAGACAGGAGGAGAGCAGGAAAGGCAGGGGAGAGCAACAGAAACTGGAATTTTCATGCCAAGGGCCACATGCAATGCTCAGTTCCTGGCCCAAGAAACCCAGGGGTGAACAAGTGACCTTTGGGAACTCAACAGCCAAGGCTTTTATGGAGATCAGCTTTTCTCCTGAGCTCATCCTGCTGGGGATGGAGCCACACGTCCAACACCTGCTTGTGGCAGAGCTGGTGGGGAATCCAGCACCAAAGCTCATGGCACATATGGGTAGTCAGTGTTTTCCATCCTGCAGGTTTCCTTCAGCACTGTTCTGACTGAACCCGTTCTGTGCAGGGCAGTGAATTCCCAGGATGACTCACAGTAATCCCGTGGGATGTGTAGCAAACCCACCTTGTGTAGGGTCCTCCAAAATCCGCTCCTCCAAAATCTGCTCCTCCAAAATCTGCTCCTCCTCTCCCTCTGGAAGCAACAAGCTCAGGGCTCTTCTGCTCCTGCTACTCAGGGTGAAAAAGGTGAGGAGGAGCACAAAACCAACAGGTTTAATTCCCATCCTCCATCTCTCCCTTGGTGCTTTATCACTGAATCAACAAGAGAAATTCCATGAATCACAGAGTGGTTTGGGTTGGGAGAGACCTTTAAGATCATCTGATTCCAACCCCCTGCCCTGGGTGGGGAACCTTGCACTGGAGCAGTTCTGGAGGAACAGAAAATCTTCACTAGGAGACTCCCCCCCGGCACGATTTGAATTCCAGGAATTTGGCTCATGTCTGCACGAAGCCATTGCTGTGTGAACAGTGATTGCATCCTGCCTCATCAGAGACACCTCAGGGAATGAGCCAGGAGCAGCTCCTGTCAGTGCAGGCAGGCTCTGACTCAGGATCAGACTCAGGATTTTCCCAGGTTTTTCTCCATGAATCCAAGCCCTATCAAACAGCATTCACCCCAAGGAAGCATTCCTGCCTGGGATGCTGCCCCCAGCTCCAATCCACATCCAGCTGGAGAATGGAGGGGATGATGTGGATGCACACGTGGGCTTCTCCTGCAGTGGTGTCAATCACAGCACCCAGTGATAACTCTGCTAAATGGCTTTTAAAAAGGGGACTTAAAGGAACTTGAGAAAAATTAAAATATTGAACTAGCTAGTCAGATTTTTAAAAAAAAAACAGCTGTAAGCCTTAGGAGAGAAAGACAATTTTGCCTCTAACACAAAGAGAATTTTTAAGAGCAATTCGCTCTGTCTGTTCTTCAAGGAGATATTTCAGCCTGGGCTTATGCTCACTTTTGAAAAAGAGGCTGACCTGAGCATTTTTAAAAATTTCTTTCAAGCATAACAAACCAACCAAAGCCATTTCTTTTTGTCTGGCTCCTTCCTTTCTCTGTATTAATTTCGATTCAATCAACGAGGCAGTTGCATAACTGCTGTTTGTAATTGCTGTCACGTCAACCCCGAAACCGATCACTGCAACACTGAAGTTATATAAAAGGTTTTGTTAGGATTTTTGTTCTTTTTCTCGTTTAAATTGTGGCAAGATGAAGTCCTACCCTGGAGAGATGTTTTGGTTTTCTGAGCTCTGTTGTCTATTAGTCTTGTGCTTTGGTGTCTTTTCTCTCCAGTTTTGTTTTACACAGTGCAAGGGTCTGTTTATGCACAGAAACTCTCCAAAAACAGTTCTGTGCACCCCATTAATACACAGGCTATAAAATAAACTCTGCTGAGTCAGAGCAGCTACTGGCAAAAGTAAAGTTCACAAACTGGGGAAGCTCTTAAGGAGCAATTTAAATTTCTGGCAAGGCAGACTATTTAAATGCTTCAGTGGCTGGGATTGTAATTTACCTTGTTCTTCCAAAACCGGTGGACTGTTTCCCTGCAGTGATGGAGCAGCAAAGCCCATGGGATCATTTCTCCTTGTGTCTCTTCACTCAAATTCACAGAAATGCTCCTGGAGTTGAGAGTCAGCTCCTCCAAACTCCTCAGGGTGTCCTTGCTCCTCCTGAGCATTCCTGATCATCCCCTTTGGCCCAGGGGGTGCTCACATGGGAGGGAGGCTTTTCTCTGCCCCCTGAGGATTGAAATGATCCATTGTACCATTTGTTTTCTGTCTTTCTAGAGGCACAAATGCCAGGGCCATACTCACAGATCTCTTGGACCCCAGGCAGCCTGAAAGCCATTCTGCACTGCAGACAGAAATGCTTCAAGCCAAGAAATAATTAAGGACTTTATTTTGACATAAGTGAATTGTACCCAGTACTTACTCCTTCCTTCATACTTAAAAGCAAACTGTTTGTAGCTGACATTGCTTCTTTAAAAAAGTCTAGACAATGTCAGACTACAAAGAGAAAAAAATGAAAAATATACTGAAGTACCATCAATGCTCACTTCCTCCTAAAAAAAAACCCCTTCAAGACCAGAAAATTTATCTGCTTCTTACAGCATCTTGTCTGTAAGTCCTGCCTCCCTGGGGAGGAGAAGCTTGTTTGGAGATGGGCATGGCATGGCAGGAAACCACAGCTCTCCTTTCCACTCCAAAATGAAGAGAAGCTTGTAAGGGCTGAAAGAGAGCAAAGGAAGGAGGTCTAAGCTTGTGACCCATTTCACCTGAGCATGAACCAAGATCAGCCGTACCAGCTCTGCCTGTGGGGAAGCTGCAAGGTTCAGTTGGTAAACTGATGTTTTCACATGGTCATTGATCAAAATTCCTTCTGAATGAGCACACGTGGGTTGTGTGCACGTTAAGGGGAACAGGCAGTGCTCTGTGAGAAAAATCTCTTACCTTCTGAGGGATGGGAGCTTTGCAAAACACAGATTTTCAAGCACCTAGGGAGGCATAGGGGAATGCAGTTTATCCAGATGCAGTGCATGCATTCCTAAAGACACTCCCACAGGAATCCTGTGGGGTTTGAAATGAGAGGGATGTGTGTGGCTAAGAGTCAGGGCACAGCCACTCAAATTAACACACAGGTACGTTGAATTTATTAACTTTATAATTTGCATAGATGAGTTCAACAGTGAGGTAAAGGTTCAAATGAGATACATAAATGATGCCCTGTGAGCTGCTCTCTCATCTTCACCTGAGACCTTGTGACTGAGAGAAAGGCAGCTCATGCTCAAAGGCAATTAACTCGAGCCCTTAGAGTGGTTTTCAAACACACAGATCTCACTCTGGGTGTTTGTGGCCTATTTCTCAAGGATTTGTGAAAGGCAGCTGAGGAAATCAGAGCTGCTATCAGTAAATCTGCTCTTCAGGCATGCTGGTGTGCTCTGAAAAACTGTGAACAGAGCCCAAACTCCCCAAGGACTGCACCCCAATCTCTGGGCTGTAAGAAAGGCTCTGCCATGGACACACCTGCCCTGCTCTGCATGCTCAGGGGCTCACAGCAACCTCAGCTCTCACACTGGTGATGTTTGCTTACTGCTCTGGAGATGCAGCTTGTAGAAAGCACTTTGTGCACAACCTAAGCCAAGTTTCTCGCAGCAGCTTCATTTTCCCTTCATTTTCCTGGGGATATCACCTGGGTAGGAATGCTGCAATCAGCCCTGGGAGAACTCTCATCCCTGCTCTGCCACATTCTCTGTAGCTGAGTTTGCTCTTAGCTCAGATGCTCTCCTCTAAGCAAAAGAAATAATCCTTCATTACTGCCATGACTGAAATGCTTAATGCTCTAAGGAAGCCACAAAAAAAGCTTCAATAAGTGTTCTTAAGGGTGGCTAAAAGATGTTTGACACAAAACATATGGTCCTGCTTTGGAAAAACCTGCTCCAATCACCCCAGGCTCACCATGCACCCAGGTGTGCCCTGCCCAGCTCTGGGATGCTCTGTGAATTCACAGCTTCACCATCCATCCATCCATCCATCCATCCATCCATCCATCCATCCATCCATCCATCCACCATCCATCCTCCATCTATCACCCATCATCCATCCATCATCCATCCATCCATCCATCCATCCATCCATCCATCCATCCATCCATCCATCCATCCATCCCTCATCCATCCATCCATCCATCCATCCATCATCCATCCATCATCCCTCCACCCAGGTGTGCCCTGCCCAGCTCTGGGTGCTGTGTGTGCCTTTACACTCAGCCAGAATTTAACTGGGGGCACTAATCTAAGCACCACTGCAGACTCCAAATGGGGCCTGGCTTCAAAGAACCAAAATTTTTGCTTTCATGGGAGACCCAAGCCTCCACCTCTCACACTGCATCCTCTCCAGGGCCCTATCCAGAGAATTCCCTCCTCCAGTTCTGCTCTTGGTTCAGACTGTCCCTACACATGGTCCTCAGCAGAACTCAGGATTTAGAAACTCTCAAGCCCTACCCAAGGTTCATCGTGGCTCCAACTCCTCTGCACCAGGGATTGCTTTTCCATTCTGTGTCTCACTGCTGTCAGACACTGAACACAGTCTGGCAGCTGGTGTAGAAATCACTCCAGCCTTGTTATTGAGCTGGTGTAGGGCAGTCACCTCTGCAGCCAAGCACTTCCCAACCTCCCATTTTCCCAAGTTTTGTTGATCCAGCCAGGATTCCAGCTCACTCAGGCAGGTGGGTCTGTAGGAGGAAAGTGATTTTAATTGCAAGGGCTGTAGAAACAGTAGAGATGGATTTTAAGTCACATCACTCTGGGCTGTTTCACAAATACTTTGAAGCTCACAGCTGCCACTACAGTGACTGCCTACTGTCCTCTTCAAACACCTTCTGCTTTGGTTAATCTGATTGGGCTCCCCCTTGGCTTCCCATCAACATCACCCCATGGAACGTTGGCCCCACCACTCCTGCAGAACAAGGTCCAGAGAGAACATGAAAGGAGGCAATCTAATATACAATGGAAAATGAAACAGAGATGGGTACTTTATTCTTAACACTCTTTACTCATGTAACTTCTCCAACCATTTATTGATGTTAATTTTGTTTTAAACCGCCTTTCTCCCAGTGACAGCTTCAGCACCAGCGAGTTCTCCTCATATTTTGGGGCTATGAGCAAAGCTGTAGGAGAATGTAGCTCAAGGGACAGAGTGGCACCTCCTCACTGAAGGTCCAAGTTACCCTGCTGCACTGCAAGGCAAACTCTGGCAGAGTTAAATAATGACACAAAGCAAAGATATACTCCATAAAACATTAATATTTTAATGAAAAATCTTAGCTTCATGTTTCTATCCAAAGACACTCAAAACTAGTTTTTCTCCCCCCTTAATTTTGACCTATAATGGGACCAGTTTGGAGATTTTTTTTTTTTTTGTATTTTGGAACTTTTTTTTTTAAAGATTAAACAACCAGGCTAGCAAAAAGGTACCCAATACATACTTTTCTTATATCAAACAAGCTAGTATTTCAATACAATGTAACTATACAGAATATATACATTACACGTATGATCACAAAGCAAACACTACAGGCTCAGAACAGATTTGAAAAAACATGATATTCACATTGATTACAATAACTCTAAAAATGATTGTAACGTTGAAACGGCACTTAGTTTACAAAAAAAGTCACAAAAATATATATAGCCACCAAGAACTATGGTTCCTGAAAAATACTAATAGCCAGATAGTATTATATAAAATGTGAAGTGTATTTAAACATCGTATACATTAAAAAAACAAAACCAAAACCCAAAACCAATTCTGTTAGGTCAATAAACATGCCAAGTAATCTAGCTGTGGCCAGCATCAACAAGAGAAGCTGTACTGTGGATGAGATGATGACTGGATATACGGCTGGTGACTGGAGACTGGCACAGTTAAGGGGGTTTCACTGTTACTAGAATGCACAAAGAAGCCCAACAATAATTTAATTCACATTTTTTCCCTCCAGCTCCTATTTTCCCCTCTCCAGGGTTTCACCATGGGGCAGCACCTCGAGTGAAGGCACTGCAGGAACAGAGCAAGGAAGCTGTCCAAGGACTCGGTGTAGCCAGGGTTACAGGTCAGAATATCAAAAGCATGCATCAGCTAAATGAATGGTGAAACAAAATCACTCTTCTGGGGACTTCAGCAACCCTCAGGAAGACTGTAGGTACAATTGCCACACAGGCTGGCAGCACCAGATTCCACTTTTTTTTTTTTAGTGCAACCAGATTTGTAGCTGAGACCTGTGGGACACATAGTTCCTGCGCTAGCACACACGGAGTGAACAAAAACCCAGAGCAGTAAGTACTGTTGCACTAAAAAAAATTCACATTTGTTTCTTTTATGGTACATTTCCTCAAATACTTGGAACCCACTCTATTTCCCAGGTACCTCTGATGTGGCTGAGGTACTGTCTGCCCTTGAACCCTGCCATCATGATGCTATGGGAGTTATTATGTCTACAGTTGGAGATGAGAACCCTCCAAAACAGGATTTCACCTGGTGAGCCAAACTCAAACGTAACCGGCCTGAATGAAAATCAGCTGTTTTCCATATTCTGATAGTGGGGAAGTTGCAATGGATGTAGGAACAGCAGGTGCTCCTCCATCTGAATTCTCTCATCCCTGCAGGGTGCACAAAGCTCCCGCTGGATTTGCATATAAAATGCTTCCTGGTTTGTCTCTGGGAGAGACCAGCACTCATCTCAGTGCTCCCACAGCCCGGGCTGCAGGGTGGAACCAGCGACCAAGAAGCGCCTGAAGCCCTCATATAAAAACCTTAAACCATAAAAACAATAAAATTTCATCCCGCAGGGGACATATAGGGATCATAGTCTTATAAAATATATTTGACTGCATTGGCAGCTATTACTTTTAAAAAAAGTTTAAATTCACACCTTTTAGACTCAGAATCCATGTGACCTCCAGAACCATTTTCAAGAAGTGAGTCTACTGATCTCTCAGTATGAGAGACTTGACCGTGGTCTCTGTGAGCCTGACAACTGAACTCCAGCTGTGGGAAACACCACTGGTGGCTGACTCTGCTTGGAGCACGAGGGTTGAACCACATCAACCCTGACCCTTGTCAAGCAGACATGGAAATGCATACTAAATTATGGAGTTTTGGGGGGGGAGGAAAAAAAAGAACCAAAATAAGAAATAAGAAAATGCATCCCAGAATTCAAAACCCTCTGATAGTGTACTGGAAGAAATGGATGTTTTAGGTTTAATCCCAAGTGTAGTTTAAGGCAAGTTTTTTCTATTTTAGTTATCTCTCTTGTTCTGTTTGGAATCCAAGTACATTAGCAACATAAATTGTTTTAAGATGTTCTGTGTTTTTACATCTCTCTTGTGAAGAACATCAGCATTTCAAAGAACTGAACACTTCCAACAAGTTAGAGAGGAGAAATAAAATGGTGTTTGCATTTAAACTGTATTCACTTCTATGGAGAAAAGAGATATTAACAAGAAACAATTACAGACAGGAAAGTTAACAAGTAAGCCCAACCCTAAACCAACCAAACAAAATCCACCAAGAACTCTATTGTTCCTCCAGAAGAACAAGATTGAAAAGTGAGAACTAAATTAAGACGTTACCCAGAGATAAGGAAGTTGAAAAGATAATGTGTAACACACAATGCAATGCATAATGAACCCCAGGCCTTGCCTTGTACCTCGGTGTTAGTGATCCTTATTTCTTTTCAAGGAAGAACAGATCAGAGCTATAAAGTCTTTGTAACTTCCCCCTTCTCTTTGGTATTCTGAAAGCAGTTTGCCTTCTGACTCAAAATTTTAAGTCTTAAAAATCCAATATCCAGATATGTCTGTGGTGTATTTGTACCTGCTCACCAACAAACTCCTTAGCAAAATACTTCAGGGATGAAAATGCTCAGATTCTGATGATCAGATTATGTCCTCCACCTCATACCTGACCACCTTTGATTATTACATCTCTGCAGTCAGGAAATGTGGTTTGGGTGAAGCACTTTTTAGAACAGGATTCACAAAGGACTCTCATTTACCTGCATAACGTGTCAGGAAAAAAGAGAAAATGCTGTGTTTGAGTTCAGTGTCGTAGCCCTCTAGTTCAGAATAAAGCTCAGCAAAAGGCATTGTCTTGTCTCACTGGCTTCTCAGAGAAATCAGAAGTGGAAGAGAAATGGTCTCTAAATTCAGCTCATCAACAGGCACTGGGCTATTTCACAGTACAGCAGCCCAGAAAAAGCATTTCTTCTTCAAGCCCTTTTTAAGAAGCCTCACAAAGGTGGATATAATCAAGATTGAATTGCAGCACAGAATTTCTTTGCAGCATGTTTCTAAAACACCCTTTGGATCTGCTGGAGAAACTTCATTCCAGCAACTTGGGAACTACTTAAATCCCAACTGTTTTTGGTCTATTTAACTAAAATATGTGGGTTTTACCTAAAAAGAGAAAAAAATGCTTAAGTCACTGAAACCCTTTAAACTCTTTCCAAAGGTCAATAAACTTTTTTTCCTTACAAAAGCTGGCTATTAGTAGAAAGAACTGAGACCCAGAGAGTATCAGAGCTGCCTAGGCTGACTGAATACAAATTGATGTGCAATATAATACGACTTTTGTGTCTTCTGTTTCTTCAGGAGCAACCCTCCTCTATTGGTTTCATTTCCTCCTCATGTTTGCATAAAACAAATCCGGCCAGAAAACAACGATTTACAAGAAACAAGCCTCGAAACTAAGGCAGTATATCATGCCTTTGGAATACTGAGATCAAGCAATACCTACTCACTCAGCACATCATCTGTAGGCCGTGGGCATTTGGCATCAAACACTGAGTTAACTTCAGAAGCTGTAAGAAAAATCACAAGTCTCCCTAATGTACTTCCTAATTTAGGTTTCAAAGCAGTCCTTAAGCCCAAACAGCCTCGACCAAACAAGACTCACTGCTCTGAAAATCCCACACCCTCCATTTGTAGCCTTTTCTAAATATGGGAAAATGAAATTGCAAGTATTTTCAGTTTATTGCTTGCTTGAGCTGTGTGTGTAGCTGGAGTAATGGCCTTTATTAAACCGAGCTGGCAAGGATTTAAAGTGTTTTGAAACAGAAACAATTCATCATTGCTCTATAGGCTTTTTTGTAAACAACCCCCCGTTGGTTAGAAAGTTGTCCTTAGAGAGAATAAATTGCTTGTTTTGTCCAAAACAGGCTAATAAAAATCTCTGAAACTATACATACATATGTATAAACTACAACAAAAAAAGTGCAATAATGCACAAAAGAGCTTATTTTTTCTGGTCTGTAAACTCCCTCTAGCTAGCTCTCAGATTAGTAAAAATACAGTGTGTATGTAAGAGGGCAATGATCAGAACTGCAAATGATCTGGCTGTGGTTTAAGAATTCCAGTTTGGGAAAGCCTTGATTTTCCTTTGTGGTTCCCCATCTACAGACAGATACAGTCAGGAGATATTTGTCAGGCTTGCAAGGTTGAACACTTTTCCATCATTCCCAATTCCTGCTGCACCTTTGGACTTTCATGCCTAACCTCAACTGGGCAGATCTGTTTAGCCTATTTGATCAAGCAGTTTCTAAAAGGACTGGAATAGAAGAAGTAGGAATACCTGGCATTCATCTGGGCTGGACAGGGATCGTGTGTGTTTTGAAGAAGTGTGTGACTGTTCCTTTCAAAACCCCTCACCATTTCCAAGCACAGGGCACAGTAAGGGCTTTGAAAAACAGCAGGCACATATAGGAAGTGTCACTTCTTTATGTAGAAGATTAAAGCATCCACTCAAAACTAGTCAAAACTGTTCAGTCATGGTTTCCAATGCATCCTTTTGTTTATCATCTGAACAAGGTTTCCTCTGATTTCTTTCTCTTAACCAGAGGGCCTGCAGAAGCAAGAGAAACTTAATGAGCTGCTCTAACTGTGGAAGAAGGAATAGTTAAAGTGATCTGAATCATTTGTTCTTCTTTAGAAGTATATCACAGCTTCCATGATGTTCTGACAAGATCTTTTTTTTTGTGCAATCAGTCTTAAATATTTTCACAGAAGTGATCATTCAGTCATGAAAAATAATGTAACATCTGTCGCAGTTTTCAGTTTAAAGCGAAGCTTACAAAGTAAAAAGGGGAAAATCTCCCCACTTTTTGTTTAAAAAAATTAAATTAAAATGTACAGGACCAAACACAGGCACTTTCCAAAGAACAAAAATGAAACCAAACCATGAATTATTCGATAGTGATAGATGACAGCTCCGGTTTGGGAGGGTCACCCACGGCTGCCTCAGCAGTGGCGTTAGTCTTTGGCTGCTCTGGCACATCTTCTTCCTTCTCTGCCAACCCACCCAGAGACCCCAAGGGGAAAGTGCTTTCACAATTCTGAGTTGACGACACCTGTGAAATGACAGGCATTTGGACAGAAGAGTTGCTCTCAAAGCCATGCTCCCCTAGCTCATACTGCCCGAGGGTCTCCTCTTGTTCCTGGTTTAAGTAGTCCGGTACTAGGAAGTCACTGGAAGAGGGGTAAAGGACAGAAGAGAAATGTCATTTCTCACACCGTGGTATCAGCTCCAGCACACAAGCTACACACTGCATTGACACAGAACAAAGGTACTCATTTCACATTGGCCAGGATCATGGCACTGACACACTCCACTAAGCACCATAAGCTGGTTCTCATTTCCACACACACAGAATTTATTCAATGGCATCTATTTCACATCCGTATTTCCTACGCAGCAACTTCTTCTTATTAGATTGTATCACCTTGATGAGAATGCAAGTTAATGTCTGGAACACATTTGGCACTGCAAACCTCATTGAAAAAAAAGAGAGCACTCAGGCTTTAAAAATAGAAACAAAAATGAGTTCAGCCCTGGCAAAATGTGCCCCTTTCCATGTCTGAGGTACAACATCCCTCAGAGCAGCAGCAGGACTTCCCTCTGAGTGGGCAGGCTGGAATTAGAGGCACAAGGTGAGGCAGCTGAAGGCAGAGGAAGCTGCCAGCTGCAGCAGGGATTGTGATCCTGACATGTATCACACTCCTGAGAAAAGAATGGAATTGCATTTCCTTCCCCTTTTAATCCTTTCTGCTTCTGCTATGCACTCTTAATAGCTGAGGGCTGAGTGGATCCAAAGAAAACCTATCAAATGCTCCAGTTGTATTTTCAGTGCATGAGGACAGAATGAAAATAAATTTCTCTGCAAGTTTTCAGCACCAGACATGAAGTTTGTACTTGAGACAAGCATATACATGTATCACATATAAGCACATTTGTATGCTTTGGTTCACCTGGCAATGCCTCAGTTAAAGGAAACCCTTAAATGACAGCAGCATCCACTGCTCCAGCCCAAACTCACAGCCAGCTCTGCTAAACTTCATGTTTGTCAAATCAGACTGAAGGAAGGGCTATAGGCAACTCAAATCACACCCTTTAACATGACTTTAATTTGCTGACAACAATGCAGTGCTTACCACAGCCAGGGCATCACCCTGCAGAGTTTTCATTCTGGTTTTGGCACAAGGGCCAAGAACAAGAACAGTGTAAGCCCACAGATATGAAGCACTTGTACTTTTAAACAATATTCTGCTGAAAGAACAGCGACTGGCTTTCCTGCTTTGTTTTTCATTTTTTTCGTCCTATGTCACTTCTGAGTTAATCAAATAGAACAAAATACTCAAATGTTTTTTATGGGAAAAAGAATAATGTCTGGGAATCAGGAGGGGTGGGACTGTGATGCTGTAACATTCAGAACATGTCTTTTGAATTGCTGAAGCCAGATGACTGACACACACCAAGCTGCACTCTCTCTGTAGATTTAGGAGCTGGACGACCTTCCTGTCTTCAATTTCTCTCATCCAACTTTTGTATTTTCCATCTCAAATTCCCACAATTACATTTATATCAATGAGAGAATACAGTGCTCATCTGATACCTCAGAACTCTTTTAATAGTCTTTAGCAGTGCATTTGTGAGATATGCCAAGACTTTTGTGCCCTGATAAAAAATGTCCAAGTGGCCCTTACTA
Source organism: Brachypodius melanocephalos (assembly GCA_013398615.1). Lineage (NCBI taxonomy): Eukaryota > Metazoa > Chordata > Aves > Passeriformes > Pycnonotidae > Brachypodius > Brachypodius melanocephalos. The sequence goes on along the minus strand of VZSR01001113.1, from coordinate 1,309,575 downwards.
TTTCCAAACCTATTAGCCTAATCATTTAGTCATGTTATCTAGAAAATGAGAAAGAAGAAGGTTTGGACTCATGCAATCTTTCCACAGTGTTAAGCAAGAACTTAAAATGAAGTAGGAAGTCTGTGCCCTATGAAAGGGAACAGGCTACATACGAGATTTTGAAAAGCAAATCAATAGCAAATCACAGATACTGTAGGACAGAACACTGTGGCTTCACACCATTGGCCTGGCCACAGATACTACTGAAAAGAGAAATTAAGTAACCCAGAACCAGCCTCTGCGTATCACTGGATTCTTCAGTATCCTCCTATATAGCTCCCATGCTGTAAGACAGATCAGATACAACACAGAGTGGAGCAGGAATCAATCTGACTGCAATTAGCTGGCAACCTGATGAGAGGCACAGCAGGCTGCCCTGAAAGCAGGAAATGATGATCTAAGGACAAAAAAAAAAAAAAAGAAGAAAAAAAGGCAAAAAAAAAGGCAAAAAAAGAGAAAAAAAGCAAGTTTCCCTGTTAGGTTTTTGCTGTGCACCTCACCTGCTCTGGAAGTAGTTTGCTAGCTCTGACGCTTCATGGTTCAAGCTCCTCAGGTGAACGATTAAATTTCCAGAGTTGGTGAACATGGCGCCGCATGTTTTGCACTCGTAAATCCGAGGCTTGCGGATAATGTGCCGGGAAACCCGCATGTGGTGTTTATATTCCCCGAAGGAAGTGAAAGTGGCACTACATATCTGGCACCGGAAACAGCGTTTACCTTCGTGCTTCAGGCGATGCATCTTGAGCGAGTAAGCTCGGGTGAACTTTTTCCCACAGCGGTCACACTGAAAGGGTTTAATGCCTGCGGAAGAGAGAGCGCAAACACGTTCACCCAAAGGGCAGGGAAAACCCTCCCTGAGTGCTACAGCAGGCACAGCAAAGCCCTGTTTGAGGAAGAGATTCTCTGTTAACTTTAAAAAGGCAGAAACAATTAGAGCAGAGCTGCACTCGCTCAGTAACAACCTCCAGGAAATCTCATTGCTGTGACCTGTCCTGAGGCTCCTTCCCCACGGTTTAAAGGAGCACAGGCCCTCCTGGATTAAAGATCCCCAGGCACAGCCAACAAGGACCTGATGCTGCAGTCGTCTCCAGCGCCTTTGAACTCCTTTGATCTTGGCAGATTCTTGTGCCAGACTGGTTCCCAACAATGCAATTATCAGCCTACCCTTAATTGCAATGTTTTTTTCTGGCTGCCTTTGGCCTCAGAGAAGTGTTCTGGCAAGAGGACTGTGCACACGGATGCCCCTGTAATGCAGCAGGAATGGTGATAAAAGGGGCAGTAGGAGCTTTTATATTGCGTGGGAACCTTGCTGTACAAGAGTTTTCGGCAACTTTGCATGACAGACAGCTCTCTAAGACAGTTGAGCTTCATGCCTCTCATTTTTATCTTGTATTAATTTATATTCAGTTCCTAGTCCATTTTTCATTTCCTACCCTAAAACGTGCAAGCTCTGCAACATGTTGCAGTGGCTGAGTGTGTAATCGCACAAACAGAACTATTACAACATAAAAGTCTGAGCCACTAAAACCTTCAGGTTTAATAAAAACTCCAGAAAGTGGGAAAATCCAAACATGAGGCTAAGGATCTGGAATATGGAGCTCTATTCATAATAGGGCTGTCAAGGAATAAAAAAGATTTTTTTCAGCAGGCTGAATGTGCATCAGCCTTGGCTGTTAATTCCCCCAGTCTTTCACTCTGCTTTCCTTGCTTTCAAAGCAGGAGGTGAACTTTTAATTGAGGGCTTTTAGGCAGAGAAAGCTGTAGTTAAGGTTACACTGAAACGCCCTGTTAAGCATGTGAAAACAAGTTAATAAACTGGAATATGGTCTGGTGGAGCTCAAACTTTCCATGCTTTCTGACTGTCCAAGGGCACCTATTTCCTCTGGTAGCTGGAAGGAAATCTCTTTAGCCATTTTGCTCATGTGAAAACACTTTCAACATTTACAAGCTTTGAGAGTTCTTTTGCATGTTAATTATTCTAAACCAGCTATTCAAACCTCTCCCAACTTTACCCAGGGGTTGTCTGTTGACAGGTTGGCCAGAGATGCTTTGCTGTCAGATTTTAACAACAGGCTTGGGATCATTTTGCACCTGATATGCCCACAGAATTTGCTTTTTCAAGTATTAAACACATATCTGGTTATTTCACTTGAAAGGTTTTAACAAGTAATTGTTGACAGGGAAAAAATTAGACTTTGTCAGTTGTGCTGCTCTGTCCTAGAATGGTTCAGCTTGTGTGCAGGTAAGAGTCAGACTCAAACCAGGAGATGCTACACCATGAAGCTTAGTGCCCAAGTGCCAATGTTCCCTTTATTCCCTCAAATGTCAATGTTATTGCTACGTAATGCTGACAAGTCTTGAAAACACCAATAACAAAGACATTGGGGAGTTCATGCTTGTTTAAAAATCAAAATGAATTTGGGGACCAAGGCCCAGAGGAGGCATTCACATAAACCTTTGTCTGCTTGTTCTACCTGCAGGAGCTAAATTGATTATCAAACCAATTCAGTTGTCCTGCAATCCCTCCAAAAAGTCTGAGATCAAAGGCATACAACCTTCTTCCATGCAAGGACACAGATAGTATTTGCTTATGGCTGCAAGTCTCCTCTAAAACACAGCAGAGAATCACAACATGGCAGAGCAAGAATTTCAATCTACTCCTTTAGTGCAACAAAAAGACCAAGTACACTTTACTTCATCTCAGATCTTTTTCAGGAGAATGACTTATCCTGATGAGTTCCAGGCAATCAGGTTTTTTTTCAGTGCACACAAATGCTAATCATCCACGAGCACAACTATCAGTCAGACTTCAGCGATCAAAACAAGCGTTCGACGAGACAAACCTCTACCCAGTCTTTCTCAAATCAAGCACTTGGCAGGTGAGTGAAAAAGCTGCATTATTACAATACTCTCCAGAGCCTGCAGAGTGAGGCTGTGAGTCAGGAGCTCTGGGGACCAGGGCTCTTTCTTACCTGAGTGGATAAGCATGTGTTGTTTTAGGTTCTGAATGCGAGTGAAGCGCACCCCGCACGTGGGACACTGAAAGGGTCTGTCGGGACCGTTTGGGCTGGGCCTCTCTGTGCTGCTGGTGGAAGGAGCAATGTAGAGTTGGTAGGGATACTGAACATTCTCCAGACTACAAAGAAAAAAGGCACTGATTTACATACAAGCCAGAGAAATGACTCAAGTAGCCTTATCTGTGAAAATCTGAACCTTTTGTGTGAGAAGGAAGAGACTGGCACGTCACAATTCTGCTGAAATCTTTATTTATTCTGGAAATCTCTGGGTCTGTAACAATGTGTCTGATCTGTACCTGAAGTCTTACAGTCACTGACTCTGCACATCTGAACACACCCACGGAATAAGCTCGGAATTCTGTTTCTTTGGGCAACAGGCTTGAACACAACTGCAAACTGAACGTTATTTTCCAGGCGTGGGCATTTTCTCCAGCACATCAATGACTTGCAATCACTAAGCAGTCCCTGAGGAAGAGTTTAGAGAGCTGAGCAAATGAAAGGCAAAGGAGTATTTTGCAGCTTCAGTGATATTTACAAATGAAATTACAGCCAATTAATTTTTCATCTCAATCCAAGTTCCATCAACAAATACTAGTATCTACAATTGCATTTTTCTAAGTTTAAAATATTGATCTAATGAAGCAGTACTTGCTCCTTGTCTGATTCACAGAACTCCATGAGCAGAGCTCCAGTGCTGTGTTTAAAAAACAGCACACGGACTGCAATAAGGAACAATTTAACTTTCAAAGTAATTTATTTAAAACTGACTAATTGCTCCTCCATAGCCTCCAGCTGCAAACTGTTTAAGGGAGCTAGAGCGCTCTAATCCAAGTCCTCTGGCAAGGAACTTGCTAAAGGGCACAGTGAAATAAGAACAAACCTGCTGGTACAAACGTGGGAACAACAGGGTTTGTACTTACCACAGGTTTCCCTTCCCTGAGCATTAAGGTCTGTATTTTGGTGAAACTGCCATTTCAGCTGCTCCCAGCCTGCTGAAAGATCAGCCATCACTGGCAGCAGGGAATGCTCTGACCCTGACTGTTCATTCCATGGCCAGCACATTGCAACTCCAGCTTTACTGTAAAGGCTGAAATGTCCTGAGGAAAGAGGCAATGATGTCTCCTCACAGTCAGAGAGTTTCCCTAACTGAGGAAGTCCTTCTGCTGCTCTGCTTCCCCCTCAAGCCCAGAGGTTCAGGTTTATGCTGGATTTGGGGATTTCTAACACTCAAACAAATGGAATACGCACTTTGCACAAATACAGTTTCCTAGACATCGTACAAAAATCCACAGAGCAGTTCAGCACAGGAGGGCAGGAACCAGGATCACCTCTTTAAAAATCAACACTTAAATTGTCTTTACTCTGGAAAAGGATGTCACTACAACTGTGAAAACAGGGGGATCTGAATTCTGAGTGCAGAATTCTCAGCAGCAAGAGTTCCAGTTGTAAAATTTATCTGGAGAGAGAGCACCAGGTATCTCTTGATACACACAAGGTTAAAGAGTTTCCTGGAGTTTAGTATCATTCAGTCTGTAAAACCCATAAGGATTTCTGATCTCACACGGCACTGGAGGAAGATTTGCACTGAAGAAGAAATTTTATTGTCCTTGACTTTTTATACACAGTGGGGTCCCAGAGCTGTGGAAAGCAGAGATGCTGACAGACTTGTTGATCTGTGATAAAGGGAATATTTGCAAGAGCAAAGTCACTAGCTCCTGTCCTGGGCCTGGCTGAATGGAGCTGTTTACCATTTTGGGGTCTAAAAAAAAGCCAACCGAGGCCAAGTGAGGGTATTTTAAACACAGGTTCTGATTTTTCTAACCAAATTCCTGACCAGCTCTGGCACTCCACTTCCTTTTTTATACATGTAGTGTGCTCAAATAAGAATAACATTTGGGTTTTGTGACAACAAAGAATTTCATCTACTGACATGTTCCTTAGGTCCTGCCTCCCTCATTCCTGTCTTGGGGGACTGTGAGGAGGCACAGGCACGTTGTGCTCGTGGAGCTTTCTCAGGAGACCCTCAAAGTAGGGCAGGAATCAGCAGTCAGAGCTCTCCTTTTGTTTCTCAGGCTCACTCACCCTCCACGCCTGTGCTGGTGCCACCTCCTCCACTGAAGGAGAAGTGCTGTGGGCACAACTCCATAGAAGAACTTGAAAATGAAGTTTGGTTTTTTAGTTCCTACATCTTTCATGCTGAGGAGGGCTGATTAAAGCAGATGCAGAGGGAATCATGAGGCTCTCCAGCTATCAGTGCCTGGCTTGTCTGTTCCCATGCTCACACTGCCAGCAGGGTGAAATACCTATTTAGTGACATAACCTAGCACCATGGAGAGATTGTATTTCAAACACTACTAGATTTTCTCTCCCCTGCTTCTTTTTCCCCCACATTTACTTAATTTTTCATGACTTGCAATTTGTGATCAATATGGCATTTAACAGTTCAGATTTGTCTGACATCTCCAAGAACTTCTGTACCAGGTACACAGAGAAGTTCCAAATGTTTTCACAGAAATATTCTACTTGCACTTTTTCTTCTTTTCACCCTGAGATTATTTACATATTTAACTACGTAGAACTAAACTCTGACAAACATGAATGCCAAAATGCCAGTGAATCTAGAAATGTTTCTTATATGCTAATAACAATTATTTTGGAGAAGTGGCGGTTCTCATTCTATTGGATCAGAGATATTTTTTTGTAACCGAACAACTCCTTTTTAAGTGCAGCCACTGATACAGAGACCAAGATTAGAAAAGTGTGTAACAATCCAAATGTGAAATATCAGAGAAAGAATAGATCAGGCTTCACTGTGGAACAGTAATTTTAATACTTAACAGATTCCTGTGTGCCTATTAAACTGACAACAATTACATGTGACCTACTGTTTATGAAACACTGATTATGCAGGAGGCCAAATTAATGATGTTAATTATTTAAGACAGAAACTCCAGAGATAAGACATCTTAGTTTTTGAAATTTTTATGATTCTTTCCACAGTGACACGGATGTAATATTGAGAGACCTTTAGAGGGACTCGTTTTTTTTGCTTTGTTTTAGAAATAAAAATGTCACATATGCTTATTACAACATACATTTTTCAACATTAATTTGCATTGGGCACACGCAACTGATTTTGACATTTTGAGAATTTCTAGTAATAAAGAAACATACAACAGGGAGTTAAAGGTGCATGAAACATTCAAACAGTTTGGGATGGAAATTTTCTCCATCTGTACAATGTATTGATTTTTTTTTAAATTCAGCTAGGGAAACATGTTTTATTTTATTCAGAATTCTTATGCCCCCAAAATTGTGTGCCCAAATTACTGCACAGTTAACCACAGGTCATAATTATTGGCTGCTGTTCCCATCCCATGCTTGAAATGGGAATTTAAGTCACGCTTGAAGGGCTGCCCCAGTGTATTTGAACACATATACAAGACAAATACACACACCCCTGAAAGGAAACTGCTCAGGTCTTGGAAGCACCATTTTACACACTCAACTGGTTCTTGGAGTAAGAACATTCTTGACACTTTCATTTGAATTTATAGAATCTATCACTTGGTAGAAAGTTTTAGTTCTGGAGTCTAAAATCCCCATGACTCTTTGTTCACCTGTAGCTATTCAAGGAGCAAATTCTAGTTCATTTTGCTAATAGTTCTGTCAATTTGAGACTAATTATTTTCAAACTGGGCAATAAACTAAGGTAAATATTCTTTCCTTCTCTGCATGGAAGAGATCTTTTAGTGGGACTTTTCAGTGTGTTTAAAGAATGTTTTTAGCATTTGAATCTTCTATGCAGTTTGTGCTGAAGCTCTCCAGTTTTATAGGAAATTTTTGAAATAATCCACTGCTGAAAATACATGTGCCACTTGACTCCAGAATTACAGGTTTAAAAGCCTGGATTAGTTCAAGTGCAACACGTGCTCCTACTATTAATTCAAGCCTTAAGTGCTGGGTGTTATTTTTATACTCAGGTTTGTTAGCAGATAAAATCTTCCATGTCATCAAAAAAGTCTTATCTAAGCAGTTATTTTCCCTTTTTAAGGGAAGTGGGACAGATTTTAGATGGAAATGACAGGAAAGATTTTATGAGCTATGAAAATGCAGCTCTGGGTTATTATCTCTATAGGGAGCTTCTCTTGACACAGTTTCTGGAACAACTTCCAAAGGTTCACACTTCTTCCTCAGACCCACTTGTCTTACAAACCACTGCAAAAACCACTTTGGAAAAATGTGCTTGGAGAGGGAATAGCTGAGAACTGGAAGTCAGAGCAGTTGTGTGCAGCCCTGTGTGCCATGTGTGGGTACCTCATTAACAGAACTCCGATGTCTCTTTGACCAAACAGCCTCAGTTTAGTTTGGTTTTCTCTGCCAGCCTTTCCTTATAAGGGATTCCTTTCATAAATCACTCAGCTCAGCACAGCAAAACTCTGCTAAATATTTACAGCAAGTGCCACACAGCATCTTGGTAAGAAGCTACAGGCAGAAAGTTTGGGAGAAGAGATTTAAGGCTGCTCTGCCTCTCCTGTGGCTTGCAGTAGTGAGGTCTGGTGAAATCAGGGCTAGGTCCTTGTTTTCAGTTTGTTGTTTTAGCATGCACATTTCACATAGAGGTTTAATTAAAATTTATTAATTAAGAGCAATGATGAAGAAACCACAAGAACAGAACTATCTTTCTTCACCAGTGCTGCCTGGAAATAGATAGGAAACAAAAAGCAACGAGTAAGCAGATTCTGACTTTCATCACCTACATTCTTCTAAAGCATCTGTCCCTCCAGGCACTGATTGTACTTTGATCAACACAGAGAACTAGATGTAGGAACAACTAAACACTGTGGGATTAAGGTTGGGAGGTTAATTACAGCACAGCACTTGGTGCAGAACACTTTGCACACCAGGTTGGTACATACCGATCGTCATCGTCTGCATGAGCGTTAGTGCCAGAGGTGCTTTGGAGTGTGGGCAATCCCTCTGTAACCCCCTCATCTATTGAGCCTAGGCAAAGAAAAAAAGGGCAATTTAATACAAATAACTGTTCAAAAAGGGTTGGGGGGGCAGGTAAACACACATCAAGCTTGCTTTTCCAAATCTCTGATAGACGCTGCTTCCTGGGTGATTAGATAATAAAAGTGCCTTGGGAAAATAATTTAGAACACCCAGAAGCAACTTGTTCCAAATCAGCTCCTCTCTGCACAGATTACCCAGTGAATTGACAGCTCACTAAAGGGCACATATTTGGTACACCTAGAAAATGGAAATGTTAAATACAGACAGTTTTCAAAACACATCCAGTACTAGCACTGTGAAGCAGAAATGTTACATTCACCTAAAGGGACTATTTTGACAAATTTTCAAGACTTCTTGAGCAATAAGGAGTTCAAACCTGCTCCACTAAATGGCTTTTGTGTTCCAAATCTTCCATAAATATATTAATTGATAATGCCTTCATTTATCGATAAGCAGCTGAGACAGGAAGAGCCCTCTGGGAAATCAGAAATGCAACACAAAAAAGACCAAACACCTGTTTATTAGAGAAATGTATAAACAAAATCACTGCAGAGCTCTGCTCAGTTCACCAACACTGGGGCAAAGGTAGCTCAAGGGGCTTGGGGAACAGAACCCAATGGAAATGCAGCTCTAAAACAAAGCCACACCTCCATGCACTGATGGGGCTGGTGCTCATCTGGGCCTCTCTCATCAAGACTGGATCTCTGCATCTCCCCCACTGAATCCACGGGAGCACAGACGGGGAGATTTCTCTCTCTACACCTCCACCTCGAGGACAAGCAAAGTGTAGGGCAGTGCTACGAGCTGCTGTTGCTGCTGGGGTAAAATAATTCTGCTTTCCAACAGAGGGGTACATTAGCATGCTGAATTTGGGGACCCTAAAACGGGGTCCCTAAATTCCTGGACCACCAGGAAAATCAAGCAGCATTAGTTGTACAATGGCAAGTGTAAAAAGAATGAGAGATCTTTCCTGAAGTGAGAGATTCTTGCCTCAATGTGATGCCATGTTGTGGGGCCAGTGACAAGAGGACAGTTGAATCTCTGGCAGACTCACAATGAGTAATTCCAAAATTTTTGATTTTTTAAAGAGGTGACAAACTGGATTTGGGAAATTCATCAACTAAGCAATCTGTAGCGTTATAGAAGTTAATCCCATTTTGATTTATCCTTCTTTCTCACGAAATACTTAAATGACAGACTACTGAGAAAAGCCCAACTGCTCTTAGGTTTAATTTCATGCCTTCACCTCTCAAATGCCAAAAGTGCTAATGAGTTATCAGAGTATCTTCTCAGACACAGTGGTTTTGTAACCATAATGACTTATTTATCAAGTCTCTGCTCCACGTCTCCTTCTGTATTATAAAGTGTTTCCAAATATAATAAACTGCAAATGAACAATTCTTAAATTTCCCAAAGAGTGAATAAGAGCCTTTTGCAATATCAGAGGGAGAGGCAAGAATGCTTTTGTAAATGCACTATAAAACACTGAGATAAATATATGCAATTATATGAGAAAAATATGTTCAGGGGAGGAAAAGCTGTACTTAAACATATCTTGCTGCCTCCATTTACTATTCTTACATTACTGCATAAAGTAATGCATTTTTGGGAGGTAAAAAGTACTTTCCTAGCTACAAAGTGTGCTGTATCATAACTGTGCTAAAAAGCAAGAACAGAGTTTCCCTTTATAGCAAAACATGAATAAAACCCATTCTGAGGATGATTATTATGCCAAGACCACTAAATATTAATTCAAACATATTCAAAGACAAAGAGCAGATTTGTACTTGAAAGATTTTGCCCTGGCACATTTTTCTGCTCTCTGCAGCTGTTTAAAGGCAGAACATGCCGTACTAACAGCAATGACAGATACTGAAGTTTAAAAATTATCATCACTAAAGCCTGAGATTCTCTACCCCATGCACACAAAATTACTCATCTGTGGCCGAGAGTTTACACCAAATTAGTTCTTTAAGCTGCCTTGGTGTGATATTTATTTATATATTTATGATATCTATCACTTGATATGCTATTTTTAACTTTCCCTAATCATTATTGCTTCTTGTTCTGTTTTGTCTGTAATGATATAATTACCTTGATGAAGCAATTTGCATCTCTTATCACACGGCCCTGGCAAAGTCTTTCAGTTCTGACTGCAATGAGTTAAAAACTGAATCAAACAAACCCTCTTTTTGAACAAGGACCACTCTTCCTGCTGGCTCCCCAGCAAACAAATAGTTTCTTTTAGCTTTGAATTTATGCACTATTTTGGCAAACTACATTTAAAGATTTAAACTATAAGACATTAAGTCTGTTCCTCAGCAAAGGCAAACATCCTTGTCTCCAATAAAGAAAACATTTTCATTTGGAAAAAGCATTACAATCTAAAATATCAACACGTGAGCTATACAAACTGGAAAGCAAAGGATGGCATAAATGGGAAATATTTTTATTTCTTTTTAGTATTAGCTGAATAGTTTGGCATTGAATGTATATTGCTGTGCTGGAGGCTCAGCCTGATCTCACTTTCTCTAGAGAAGCAAACAAACCAAACAAATAATGCAGACTACAAGGCTACAAATCTTTACTTTGTTGTTTTATTTCATTAATGGGGGCAGCCTTCCACACTCACATTATTTGAATGAGGCAGAGCAGTCCATCTGCCATTCTTACAGTCTTCAAACAGAACAGGTGATATTAAAAATCTTTCAGTAAACAAACTCTGCTAAGCACAGGTCAAGCCACTTGAGAGTAAAATAGCTGACTTGGGCAAATTTTTGATAATTAAACTGGAAACATTGCAAAAGCTCCATCTTCTGATTTACTAAAAGCCATTCAATGCATTCTGTGCAGAGGGAAAAAGGGATTGTTCCAGTAACCTTAAAGTATTAGCTCTTAATAAAGAACAGCCTGCTATAAGAACCCAAAACTGGTTTCAAATTGTCTTTCATGGAAAAAAGATTTCTCTCAGCAACCAGCACCATTTGAAGAAGCAACTTGAGAATCAAATCCCATAGAAATGGAAAGATTCTCAATATTATGACTGTGTGGTTTTATTTTTGTCTGGGGCATTAAGATGACAGTGTTTCACCACTTATTTTGCAAATCCTCTTATAAAGGCTCTCTGTCATGATTATACGAGATTTGATGTCTGATGCAAAGTACTATTCTAACCCTTTGTGGCTACAGGCACAAGCTTTTCAAATCTGATGCTGCAGCTCAGCTGACATCATGCCTTTTGGCACTAATGAAAGCAGAATTAAGTTTCCCCAGTCAGGCAACCAGAGGTAAAAAGTGGTTATCAACCTCTGCTGAATAAAGAGGGCTACCACAGGCTCACCCTTCTCAGCTGCCTTCTGCTAAAGTTATTTAAAGAACTCCAAGTTTATGTGTAGTATTTCAGAAATCAGGGGGGGAAAAAAGGGAGTTTCACAAAAGTAAAGCATGAAAATCCACGGGGCAGATTTCCCCCAATAAAATCCCCAGTGCTCCCGTTCCAGCTGGGATATGTAACTGCAGAAATGGTCATACCTATAGATGAAGACTGGGGGCTGATGAGGAGATCCTCCTGCACTTGCTCGCTCCCTGGGACCGTCTGCTGGTCGCTCAGGGAGCTCTGGGATGCGCTCACGGGCTGCGACACCTCCTCGTGAACCTCCTCGTCGCTCAGCCTTTCCACCTTGACACGCACGTCCTCCTCGATCACCAGGGGAGAACTGGCTTTGGTGCTCTCACAAGTCACATAATCCCCCATCCTCCTGGTGGACTCAGAGGGCCCAGGCATTTCCAAAGTCCGAGAGTTCTCCGCCTGCTTCACCTTTTCCGACTGAAGTCTCCGATCAATTCCAAAGGGAAAAGTCCAGGGAAAAGCTAAGGACGAGTCCACGGGCTGATTTCTGGACTCAGGGTAGGAAGTGGAAGGATTGAGCACTTGAGGGGAGCTGGTTTGTGTGTTACACTTGACGGGGCTCTCAGGAGACATAACGATGTAGCTTTTGCGCTTTCTCCGAGATTCCCGGCAGACGGGAATGGTTCTTTCCACCACGCTGCACTCGGAGGAGACGGGAGACAGGCTGCCGTCCCGGGAGGTGAAATTGCAGTTTGCACTGTTCTCCTGTCCTGCATCCAGCACCTTCTCCTGCTGGCTGTTGGGTGTATTCCACAGAATGCTGGACTTCATGAACTCCGAGCACGTGCTGGCCACGCTGAACATCTGCATGTAGCTGGCAGCAGCCAGGACGTCGATGATGTTCTCGGTGTTGATGGACAGCGTTGCCGTGTAGGCGTATTCCAGGAGAGGGATGAAGCCCGTCACCGTCACGTGGTGCAGGTCTAGCACACTCTTGCTCTCGTCCTCAGCTTGGCCAACGAGTTTGGAGCGGAAGAAGTCGCTGCAGGCTGCCAGAACCACCTTGTGTGCCCTGAAGATTTTGTCCTGGACGCGGATGGTGATGTCGCAGAAGTGGCCGTCGTTGCGGAGCATGTTCAGCTTCCCCAGCATCTCCTGACTGTGAGCAGGGGAGTTATGAGTGAATGTTTTAACACCCATTTTTAGATGGTTCTCTTAGCGTTCTTCCCACATATGACAGATCAAAGGTATCCTGAAATAAAGAGGAAAACTGTCATTTTCATCTCTGAAAGCAAAAGTCAAGAGGATGTGTGATTGTAAGAATCTGTATAAAAAACATTGATCTGAATCCTCTAAGGACAGGTTCCGCTAAGGTCCAGACTGTGCAAGGGACTAACTCTACACAAATACAATTATTTGTAATTTTCATTCATAATCACAGATTAAATTATTTGCAATCTATCCTTACCATCTTCCATACACGGATGTATCTAGATCTCCCTATACCCACAAGGGTATCTCTCTTTCTTTCTCTCTCTCCACATTCCTGTTATGCCCACTCAAAACCAAATTCCCAATGCAGTTCAAAAAAAGTCTGTAATATTAAAAATAAAGCATTTTAAAAACTGTCACCTGTGTAGAAGCCTGTATTTTTATTTTCTGGGCCCAGAAAACCATTGTTCACAGTTCTTAAACCTGACAGACTATTAAAACTTTCTTTTAAGCAGAAAAGTCAGGTTGAGTCAACAACAAAGGTGCAGGAGTAAGCAAATCTCCCGGGGAAGGTATTTAATACCAGAAAAGCTTTAGAAAAACTACAGCATGAATTTTCAGAGGCCAGAGTTCAATCTAATAAACATAAAACAACAGTTGCCAATAGGTCTGATTTCCTGCTGCAGTGCAGGTATTGATTACCTAAAGCTGCTTTTAATAGTTTTAAACTAGGATGAGAAGTTATTGAAAATTCCTTCACAAACACAATGCAGTATAAACCTCAAAGGAAAGTTTAAGTTTAAATCAAATATACATAAACTGATTTTATGTATGTGATAAATAAAACAAGGAGGGCGACTTCTTTCTTCTGAGAAACACAAACCTGCCTTCCTGGGGACCAGCTCTCTCCATGTGGGAGTAAATGCATGTGTTTTTGTGCTAAGTCCTGATGAGAATGGATGTTTTACCCATGGATTTCCCCAAAAATTTCAGAAACATTTCACTGTAAAGGGAACATAAACCAGAGTGTTTCACTTGCTTTATGCCCTCCAACTCTCCATAGAAGTTTTCTGTGTTGTACATGCCTCACACAACTAACACAAAATACAATTATCTCACTGGTTGAACATCAAGAACATTATTGTGTTTGATTCATTCCTGGAGTCAGCCAGCTTCTGCACATCATCCTTCTTTCCCTTCCACGTAAAAAAACATCTCATGCTTGCAAATGGCTCACGTGGAGCTTCACAGAACAACCGCAAGTGTGGAACAACTTACCCCAAATGTGACACATTGAAACAGCAGCTGTCACAGCCCACCTGGTTCTACAGACATTTACACTTGGCTGCTTCTCGCTCCTGGGTTTTCACTTTTGCTACTCAAACCCTTGCAGACAGAGGAACGCTAACTGTTCAAGAGAACAGATTAACTAACACCTGATAATATATATAAAGTCTGGTGGAAACTATAAGGGCCATTTGGGTTTAAAATGAAATTTCACACTGGTGCAGAGGAAGAAGTTAAGCACAAGCAAAACATTCCCTTCGCTGAAAGAAAAAGGATCGACCTCAAGAGGCATCTGAACATCCAGACTGTTTGTTCTCCAGCATGAATCAAATGAAAAGCGTGTTTCATTGATCTCAGACCAACACACTACAGCAAAATCTTGTAACAGCATATTCAAAAATGGCCTTTGGACCCCCTTCCTTCTGAAATCCCAATCGCTGCAGCTGCTCCTTGGCACATCAGAAGTCCACAAGTGCTTCTGTTCAGCAGCTCGTACAAGAACAATACATTCACAAGCACTGGCCACGGAATCATTTGGTATTTAGAAATAGTACCAACACAGAGTTAGAAACAAGGAGAAAAATCCCAGAGCAATCCTCCCAGTTCCTACAGGCCCAAAAGACAAGCCCATTTTCCTCTCTTTTCCTCTGAACAAGGAATGCTCAGCCCTCCAGTCCTAAACTGAGAGCTCGATTCTGCTGCTCTGCTCTAAACCATTCCTTGTCCTGCTCCCCCCTTCCTGCCTCCTCTCCCCTCTTCTGGCTTCCTTTCCCTTTCTCCTTTCATCTTTTGCTTCCTTGACCTTGATCTCGTTACAGAATTGAAAATAAAATAGCGGAAGTCAGTGATGTGCAATAAATTGATTTAAATTTATGACAGGAGCAGTGTTCCTGCCATGAATGTGGGATATTGCTCTGTTAAATCACTTCTGTAAAGTGACTTTCACCCTCATTGCACTGACACCTCCATTCAAAGAAGTGGCTCCCACCCAGGCCTCAGTGTGAACAAGAAGCATGCACACACGTGCTATTTTCAGGAAAATCCAAAGGGTCAGGCTGAGGAGGGGGAACAATATCAGTTCCTTACAGTTAATGATGTAGTAAAAACTTCAAATATTTTCAGAAGGTAATTTAAACAGTATGAAAGTATTTTCCACATGAAAAGATGAGCATGCTGAAGCACAGCCAGGTTATACAGTGGTTTAACCCTCTTTTTAATCTTTCAGTGGCACAAGGCACTTTTATAGCTGCATTCAATTCAGTGACCTGAGAGGGTAAAGGGCTGCAACATTCCAGCTTCTGCCCAAGTCCATCATCTCTGTATTATCACCATTTCAAAATAACACTTTGTCAGGTCTGAGTTCCCATTCTGAGGCAGTCCCTGACAGCAGCTCTTGGACCATGATGTGCAGGATGCCACATCCAAGAACTAAAAATACCCACACCCTTGGGAATGCTGAGGTGGGGACATCAAGGTGCACACCCAAACTAAGTGGTAAGTGGGCTGGAGCTGCAATTGTTAATTTTGGAGCCACGAACCATTGGGCATGCTCTAGGCAGGGACCAGGGATGGTATCAGGCAGAGTGGGGCTCCTCCTCCCATTCCCCAGGCACACATGCCCTGGCCCACAACACATTTCAAACCTCTAGAGAAACACAGCAAAATCCAAAAGACACTTTCACAAGTGTTAAAAATATTCACAGTGAGACACTTCAGCCCATATTTAATGGGCTGTATTTAGCTTTGCCACAGACATTTACAGTTGGAGAGAATGGTTTTTCCAGCATGCATCCCTGCCCTGGAAATGTGTGGAATCACCATCACAGCATGCATCCCTGAACAAGGTGAGAATTCAAATGTGAGCACTTCAGGCCTCGCACAGCAAGGACAATTTTGTCCACTATTCGCCAAAAGCAGTCTGAAGGGAAGCGTTACTGTATCAAAGCCTTTGTACAATTTGAAAATTAGCTGTTTTTTTTTTTACTCCTAGGAGCACAAATGAAGACCTGACCTTTATGTAGTCTGGAGTAACTCAGCTCATTCTCACTGTTTCAAGGCTACTGAAATGCAAGCTTTAGCATCAACTACCACGGCACAAACACTGTTTTGGGATTAAGCAGGTGTCAAGTTTCTGAGCTTAGAAACAGCAAAGAGGAAACTGAGCACTGTAAGTGTAATGTTATAATGTAATGAAACTGTGAATGGAAAAGAAACTATATTGGATCTGAAAAATATTGCTTATGCAACCTACCTACTTCCATGTACATGAAATTTAGCTTCTTATTCACCTGCTGCCTAATGTTATGGCTCAAATCATTGGGTTTGAAACATGGTATCTATAGCAGTATTTTAGAAGAGTCAGTGAATCAAACTCAGGGAGCTGTCTGCACTCAGTTTCTCACTTAGTCACATCATTTCAAAACAAAATTAATTTTTAGCACCACAAAACCACCACCTTTAACCTCTGTATCCTGACCCGTGGCAACTTACAGCATGAAAACACCAACTTTTTCTGAACACTGAAACCAACAGACTTTATACCACGTTGTAGCCCCATAAGTCCTTAAAACAATTAGGAATTCCCACCCTGGTGCTCACCAAGCCCTCAGACACATTCATCCAACTGTGAGCCCATGCTGTAAATCAGATCATTGGTTGTTTTTTTTATATTATTATTTATTTTTAATGCAGATCACTCCTTGGGCACTGGAGCATTCCACCAACAGCAGCAATCAAGACACAGACAAATGTTCCACAGGGATAAACATGTGACCTGGAGCATTTTATCTCTGCAATCTCGCTGCAGTACACAGGTACCAGCACCCTTAACGCCCTCAAATTAACTGGTTAGTATAATTAACTATAATTAAATTCATAATTGAATCAGAACAACTGCTTCAATCAGAACAAACTTCAAGTCTGCTATTTCTATTTCTATCTGAACACACATCTGTTTCCCAAACAGCAGCTGGCCTAATAAAAGGTATTATCACCACTGTGAATCTTGCCCTGGTTCACTTCACAAAGCTGCTGGCCAGAGCTACCACACCACTCTAGTTTGAAACCAATCAACAGCACTTTCTAAACTTTATTTAAAATCGTATTTTAACTCAGGTTAGTTTGACCTCAACCCAGCTCTGCCAAGCCTGACAGTATTCATGTTAAAGAGGCAAACACGAGGTTCCTGGGCTCAAAATGACGTCAGCGTGGAGCATTCACTTTGGAGCTCAGGAATCTCTGGAATGCAAACCTGTAACCTTTGGCTGCAGTGGGGTGAGTGGCCCAGGGAAATGACCCATTCTGGGAAGCTGGGCTTGAGAACTTCAATTTCCTCCAGGACAGCAGATTCCAAACGCTGAGTGCACAAAGGAGCCAGTGTTAAGGCGCTACTGCATAAACACTGTTATGTTAAACGTGAAAGAGATGCCAAGCTCCAGCCTGCACTGGGAGTGAGGTGATGCCACAGCCTGCAAACAACTGGGAGCACTCAGCACTGGGCCTGACTCAGTCCTCGGAACCAGACTGACTCTGCAAACCATTTCACTGAAATACCCCAGGACACTGACACTGCTCCTGTGTCCCTTTCCTCTCAGCTTCTCAGAAGAGGACAATCCTCAAGCACTTTCTGTTTTAAAGAGTTTGGAGGTGTTTTGTTCTTGGGCAGGGCTCAAGCTGCACATGGAACTGTCCCCTGGGAGGATCTCTGTCTGCCCAGCCAAGAGGGGCTGATGACAGGTAAGTAACTCCAGAGAACTCCACCTGAGAGCTGGAAAGAACAGCGATTTCACCTAACAAACTGAAAGCTGAAATACTACAACCCAGCCATTTATTGTTAGCAGTTAATACTCCCCTTCACAGCAGAAGGCATATAAAGAGTGTGTTGTGCTTTCCCAATGTATTCCAAAAACATTGCACTGACAAGACCATATCTTTTGTAAAGACTGGGGTTTTGGCACACCACTGTTGACAAGTTCATGTGTCAGAGCTTTTGAGGCCACTGACTCCATGACCATTAGTGTCATACACAGAGAACATTTGTTGGGTGCTCTGTACTCACTCCCAGCCTGTTCCTTTGTTCCACACTTAATTTTTAATTTTTTTTTCCCAAAAGTCCTACAGTGGCAAATTGCTTCATAAGCAACCACCTCTTCCTCAAAAAACAGAACAAAACACCAAAAAAACCCCACCAAAAAACCCAAAACAACTCCTGGCAAAGAGACTTTCCAAATTCCAGAATTTAGATCTTTTTAAATTTGAAGTATAGCCCACCAGAAGGGTGGTAGACAGTACTCCAGAACCAGACTTCAGCTCCGTGGAGGGAGACTAAAACACTACCAGGAAGCAGCCATGGTTCAAACTGTTTCAGGTCAACGTAAATAACCTAATAATTATTAGAGGCTCTGAATATTTATCACACCCAGAAACAGCATCGTGACAATAAGCTACTGTCATCCCCCAATTTTAAATGAATTTGTAAACACTGAGGTAAGTTTCTCCCGAGTGCTGTAAGAGCTGAAGTTTACAAAGTCAAGGCAGCAAGGCTGCAACTCTTCACAAAAACATTGCTGAAAAGATTTGCACATCTGGAAATTCTGAGCTGTGGCAGGGCCCACCACCATTTTTGGTAGCAACCAAGGGAAACCTCTCTCTTCAGGGCAGGAAAAAGATAAGGGCAAAAGCACACAATATTTCTTTACTGTAAGTCCTCCAATAGACCAGGAACAGTGTTTATCTGCAAAGGACAAGGTGAAAAGCATCCAACAGCTCCTCTTCCAAAATAATTACTCAGGAAAAAGGCAGGCCCAGAGTGTCCATGAAATACACGTTTCATATTCTTAACAGATCTCTTCAGTTTCCCCCAAATTAAACCCTATAATAATAAAAACCAAAAGCTTTGACTGTACCATGCCACAAGAAGAAAGCAGATGTGTGAGGCCATGGCAAAGGCCCAGCTCGCAGTTACAGCTCTGACTCACACTGCCACTGCTATCGAAAACATTCATCTTTCATGGGGATAGGAAAAAAGTGACTCAGATCATGGAAAAATGCATTTGCATGATGCAAATCTAGTAGGTGCATTTTAATTCTCAGGGCTGGTGTAGGCATTGAGACAAGTAGTGGGGTGCCAAACCCATCAATTTGCTCTACAAAATGGTTTTATTGTAAGTGGAGATGGGATGTCAGCTGCAACAGAACACTTCTGAAAGGATAAAATTAGGAAACATTTACATACACATTTTAAGGGAACAGTACCAACAGACTTTCCCCAAGCAGAAGAGCACAGATTATCTTGGACTGGTGTGCATGAGTGGAACTTCAGCTGAGTGTTGAATCCAGGAGCTGACACCCCTCCTCTTGGAGGTGCCAGGGCTCCCAGGCACTTATCACCCCTGCAATTTATCACTCAAAGCCAGCCCCTGCTTTTGGCAACAATGCTTTAATCACTGTTAGCTTTTTGAAAAAGTTTATCTAATTAACTTCTTAATGCACATTCCCATACAAGAAATAGTAAAAAACCCTCCTATTTTGGCATTCTGATTTAATTCTCACCAGCAGCAATGTGTGAGCTATGGTCAGACACTGCATCATCCTTGCAATCCACTTCTACACCTTCCTGGTACTGGACTGAACTTCCCTTGCCAAAAGATGGACAACCAACACCTCAGCATGTACTTCCTGTTCCTCCACAGTTTTGCAGAATTTTTGTATTTTTACACCATGGATATTAAGCACAATAGCTGCTGTTGTTAAAGCAAAATGGACCAAGAACAAATCAGAAATATTTGCTTAATTCCAAATATCTCAAGTTGTTCTCATTCAAAACTATAAAACTCCAAGAAAAGATTTACAGTTTCCAAATTCAGATGATCAAAGTCATGTCACAAGACTGCCTGAGCATATAAAAGTTAAAAAAAAACCCCTCCAAAACATCCACTGTGATGAAAAAAAGGTAAATATGTGTCTACTACTTTTATTTTAGAATATTAAAACCAATACAAAACATATCACAGAGCTGTTGCTCCTGTACTGTGAGGTCACAGCAAAGAGAAAGCTGAAAACCATTAGTTAAATCATCACTATTTTTCAGGAGTTGCTGTTTCTACATTCAAGTTGAAGCACAACGTGTCTTAGGCATTTTTGTTTGTTTTCCTGACTAGTCATTTGCATGGGAATGAAGAAGTTGGACGTAAAAACTCAGCAGTTGTGCTCTGACAGTGGAAAAGGAGATATTAAAGAGAGCCTGTGCAGGCTGATAGGAGAAGAACAGCCTGCAGAGGAGAGCCCAGCACACGGCACAGGATGGAAATGTGTGCATACAAACCAAGCCAAACGTGTCGACCACAGGGATGCCACAAACCTTCCAAAACTTCCCAGTGACAGAACAGAACAAGGCACAGAATTCACCTCTTTGGGCTGATGCATCTTCCAGAGTGTATCTGTTTGAAACCCCCAGGCATGTCCTGGAACTCAGAGTGGAGCTCTCCCATCTGGCAGAATTAAGCACTTGTCTGCCTGACTGTAATAATTACAGATTCCAAGGCCACATTCATTAACTTCACCAGCAGCCACATACTTGCAGCAGACTCTCATACAGCTCTAGCTTGTCATTTCCTCATGACAGTGACACTTCCAGATTTATTCTTGTCCCTTATCAACCCTCATATATGGCCTACAGGAAGGGGCCTGCAAGACTCTCCTGTTTGATCTCAATTTGGGAGGAGAGTTTAATTCTCTTCAATCCTCTCTTTTTAATTTTCATGGCAGGAATTGCACATCGGTTATGTCTCAGGCAAATGGGAGTTGTGGTTTCTGCAGCTGGTGGATTCACAGCTGCCATGGAGCAGGTCTAGAGTGGAAAACCAACCCACAGATAAATGGGGACATTATTAACTGCAGAAATGTCACAGGGCTGGAACTGAACTTGTCCATAGTGAACTTTCAACTGCTAAACGCCCCTGCTGGCTTGAGGGTAATGGAAATTCATCAGCAGAGCTCTGTAAATGGCCGTGGCTAAGCAGAGACTACCATGCTGACTGATGGGAAAAGTTGCGAGTTGGCAACAGCTCCTAATCCAAATGATTGGGAATCACTGAGAGCCGACCTGGAGCTCTGAACATAGGCACTGAGTGTGCTGGATTAATGCTGCAAGATTAAAGCATAGCTACAACTCCTGGCCCAGATAAAACCTGCAGATTAAATGTCATGTTGTAGGTGTGTAAAACATGCTACCACTCCTTTCATTAGAAGCCAGTCTAAAAGTGTCTCCATTAGACATTGCTGTGATTACACAGCGATACTTTAATTCTCAGGGAAAAGGTGTCAGTGTACCAGAACTGTTCAAAGACTGTTTCATTTTATGGAGCACACCTGCAAATAAGCTTGGCAACATTAGCACTATGATAATTTCATCTCTCAAATATTTAATGTACAAGGTCTGATTATTAAAAAAATATAGAGATGTTTTCATCTCTCAAAGATACATGATTGCAGGTGTTTGTATACAAGTACAGAAATCCAGCCAGAAGAAAACAAACTGAAGAAAAAAAGAATGAAGAATAAGAAAACAAACAGAAACTGGGATACCACCTGTGTTTACTGAAGTTAAAGTGTCTCCAACTGAATTGATAATGTATTTTTCAGAGAAAGAGGAAATGTCAGCTATGATGAGAACTTCATTAAATGTTTGACTAACATGACAAATAGAGCTGTTAGTGAAAACAAGGAGATGAACAGATGAACTGAAGGTAAAGAGCTGGCTGAAAGAAATTCATGTACTTGGATAAGATTAAAGAATTCACCTATGAAGTGCCGTAAGAACTTATTTCAGCAAAGATCTCCAAGACACTAGCTCAGAAAATGCTGATCAGAAGATTAAGGTGTATCATCAGCACAACACAGAAAACCAAATGACTGAGAACTGGAGTCCCAGAACAGAACAAAATTCATGGGAAATCCAACAGGATGAATTTAACATTTGATGTGATACATTACGGAGCTAGAATGGACTTGAGCTGTGAACTGGACGCTAATGAGTTAAAAGTGACTTTGGAGTAAGATCTCCATAGTGTTAAATTAAATTAACAGCTAAGTAAAAGGCACACAGAACACCAGCCTGCTGCAATCCCTGATTTCTTGTCAATATCTATTTTAACCTTCCAAAAGAGTCTCCAGAAGGGGGTTTTGGTGTATTTTTCTTCTCTGTGCAGCTGTCCCTTAATGTGTCTGTAAAGTAAACTGTGCTTAGATCTTTTCAGAGCATCTTCCTTTACCAGGCAACGTTTCAGCAGGGACACCAGAGCAGCCAGAACTGACAGGGAACAACACCACATCGAGGGCACTGAGCAGCACAACAGCTCCTAATCTCAGCATCTAATTAAAAGCAGAGATTATAATAATCAGGGCGGGACAGTAGTGCCTGCTGTATGTAAACTGATCTAATGCCACAGACTGCTTTACTGCAACACTAAGAGGTTTCCTGAGATCATTTACAGACAGACAAAGAAGATTTATGTCCTTTTTTTAAGGCTTTCTACGCAACTGAAGTTTGCTGGCTCTGACAAAACCCATGTTTTTCCTGCAACAGTGATACTCTGAAATAAGGTTTATCTGGGGAGAATTGTCTTGTTTGCCTCAGCCATGACAGTATTTTGAGTTTTGGTGTGAGCATTTGAAGCCATAGCTTCTGGAGAAGAGAATGTTACCATTCACTACTTCAAAGCACCCAGATTTAACTTGTTGCTTTTTCTGAAGCTGCAGTGTAGTGCAGAAAGTTTACGTGCCTAATATAGCTTTCACATGGTTGAATAAGCAAAGCAGAATAAGCTGCCACCTTCCCCAGCCTCTGGTGCTTTAAACTTTGCATTGTAGGAATCTCACGATAGCGTTCCGTGTAACACATAAAAGCAAATTTTCTGACAGCACTTAAACTGAGGCTCGTTTAACAATATGAGCAGTAACTGTGAAAAGGTCTTGTTCCACACTGAATTACCTTCACTCTCATAATAAAAATTAATGTGTGAACTTCACTAGACAGAGTGTTTTAGGATATTTCACAGCAGATTCACCACCCTGTACTTCTGGTTTTCACCAATTCCCCAAAACCCCACATGATCAAACGACTGACTGTGCCATCAACATATGAAACAGATCTCCACTTTTGATTTTTTGATTTTTTTTTTTTAAATAAAAGCAACAAGTGAATTGAGTCCTCCTCATCTCCTTATGCAGGGAAGTGCCTCAGAATGTAATCAGCTTATAGTGAACGAAGTGATGTGTTACAGCCCTAAGGCACACATTCAAATCCAACCACGCTTTCCATGGCAGTGTTCATGCATAATTTTTATGTGATCTCAGTAACTTTTTTTATATTTTTGCTCCATGTAAATTCAGGTTAAGTTTTCCCCAAATTTCTTAGTGTAGAAAAGCTGTTTGATGACCACTTCCCATTCTGTAATAAAAAGCAAGGCTGCAGTTTTATAGTCCTCGGTCTTTAACAACAGAATAAAACCCCTCAATTGAATATTAAATACTTCTAAGTACTGCAAATTGCCAAAAAATGTCCATATATTACTTTCATTGCACGTGGCAGCAACTGCAGCAACCTGCTAATTTAAACTAATTCCAGAAAGCTATTTTTTCTTGTTTTACCATAGCTACCCCAGCATTTGAGCTTTCACTTTGAGAAGCTCTGCAAGCATATCAACACAAAGTTGGGAAAAATATATATGAAGAAGACTACTCAAGCCAGCCTCTCAAATTAGTCACAAAATCAAACATCTCCAAGCCCTTTCTGGTGATGGCATGTGGAGGAAATATCAGGAAAAATGGCACAGCAAAGCAGTATGGCTCAAGATTTTCTTGGTAGCACTACTCCTGTGGATCCCTGAAGGAGTCAAAAAGATAAAAATAACAAAACTCCCCTATCTGTGGGACCCCACATATTATTTTTTCTTTTCCTCCAAAGCAAAATCGGGGGTGCATTACACCAAAAGCAACCAAAGTGCAGAGTCCCTCCTCTCCACTATCCCCCAAATCATGCCTCCCACCTCACTGTGCTCCCTCCTGTCCCTGGAAACTCCTCCCTTGTCTCTTTATTTTACAGAAATAAGTGACTGGAAGGCACACCACAACCAGCAGCTTTGTCACAAGCAAATTTAGCTAAATGGTAGTTTTTACTAGTTCAGCACAAAGCTTACCTGTCAGCTGGCTGGTTGGTTGAAATATTCAGGTTTATTACACAAAATGACAGCTTTTCTCTCTCACTTTTATTCCAGGAAGCATTACAACCTAATGAAATTCACAGTAACTGTAACAAATTATTTTTTTTCTGAAGGGCAATGCAAATCTGAACTCTCCCCGAAGCACAGCAGCCCCATTAACACCCCCAGCGCTGGAAGCAACACTGAAGAAAAATCTGAGTAAAAGAGCAGGAGGGAGAGATCAAGGCAAAATCTCGATCTGAGGAGGAGAGCAGGCATTGCTAATGCAGACAGCATGGACTGCTGCCAGCCAGCCAAGGTGTCACAGACACAGCAACAACAGCCACCTTCCCAACGGAAGCAACCAGAAAGAATCCTCAACAAGTTCAAGCAAGGCAGGAATGTGGTTGTGTCATCACCCTTTCAGCACTACTGCGTGCCTTTATTTTCCTAATGACTCATTTATGCAGATAAATGCCTAAAAGGAGTTCTTCTTGGCTCCAAAATCTAAAGGTCCTTGTATTTATCCACAAATCATGTTATCAGGTGAGCAGCAACTCCACAGGCTGGAGCTGTCTGCCCTTGTATGGCCAAAGCTGGCCTGGCAGAACCATATCCATGGCTCATGCTGGGCATAAGGAGAGTTCTGTGGGGTTTTTTTTAAACCTCCAGCATATTTACTAACATTTTACAGAAACTTCTCACAGCAGGTATTTCAAAACAGGGGTATTTATCCACTTCAAAACAAAACCAAAACAAGATTTTCAAAGCAAACTGCAGGAACTGTCAGACCACAGAGCTTCAACACTGTCAATATCTGCCCTTAACACGGGAGCAATGTGTGCCTTAACCCAGTTATTGCCAAATCCACCAGTAATTTCTGGGACTCTTAGATCTTCACAGGACAAGGCACCTTCATGCTTCCAATGCCTTCCAACAGACTTAACTCTGGCAAGTATCCACCACAACTGTAGTTTTTTCCATAATGCTCTCTTGGCAATATCCAAATACAAAATGCTTTATCAACGACCATCTGTAGCTGTATTTATAAACTCAGATCTTCTTCAGTATCTGTATTTCCACTACAATATCTCACTGTGTTCATTTGTGCTTTGAATGTAAAACATTACACGTAGTAAACGTTTATAATGTTATCACACAGGAGCTGCAAAGTACCCCTTTATTAGAAAGCACATCTCCCTTTATTCAGTCTTCTTGGGTAAGCAAGCAAACAAATGTTGTGGTCAAATCACCTCAAAACAATAGCAGAGCTCAAAGAAAAAAAAAAAAAACCCAAAAAAACCAAAAAACAAACCAGAGTGATGGAGAGCTGCCTCCACAGATAGAAGTACTAAACAGACTGGGACAATGCAGGCTGGAAAAGGAGAAAAACCCAAACAGAGAAAACTTAGAACATGGAAACCTATAAAACAACTAACAAGGTGCTGATGCAAAAAAAGATTCTTTATTCTTTCTCATACTACAAAAAGTAGGAGGGCCTCAATGAGATTACAGTTTAAAAAGAAGCAAAAACCCCAGAAGCCAGGTATTATTTCTGTACGAATTGAGGAATTCACCACAGGGTATTCTGTGGAAGCTCCAGGAATAAACTTTTTGAAATGTTTAGGCAATTCCCTCAAGGACAGGTCCAACAGGCACTGCCAGCTCAGACCACCTCAAACCTTTCACCACCAGGAGCTGGGGATGGTGACTGAGCTGCCTGAGGTTGCTGCTCCACTCTCCCCTAATGATTTACTCCTGGCCACTGTCACAGACCACATGCTGAGCCCAACTCACTTTTTGCAGCCTTTATTATCCCATTCTTCATGTACTCTGATAAATCTGCTCATGTGAAATAATTATTTCCCCAGCTCTAAAGTGGAACACATTAAGAACACGCTATTTACAAAAAATGCACAGTTTAAGTCACTTCCTTAACTTGATGAAATGGAATGTAAGAATTGAACAAAATGCTGAGCGTTTACATTTCCTGTCATCCCATTTTAGCAGGTTTGCAGCTCGTTTCCTACCACCACCATTTCATTTCAGCACCTTGCACAAAGCAGTCCTAAACCCCTGCTTTCATTCAGTGAAACAATTAGAAGAATCAATTTGCTCTCCAAGGCAAGGAGAATGATGGACTCCTATATTTACTTAGCAATAAGCACACAACTATTTAATTAGATCTAGATGCTGGAAACAGCATCTTTGAGGCAACAGCCACGGCCACAGAGAATGAAGCATTTCAATTCGTTACGTAAATCAATGTTTTCAGTGGGTTTTTTTCTGCTTGTAACTGCTGACTTCCATATGGAAGTACTGTCACAGGTAGAGGCAGATCTCCCACCCAGTTTGGCTCCTGCACCCTCACACAACACTTCCCCAAAGAAACAAGCAATTAAGTTGCTGCCCCTTCTCAGCCACACGCGATTCCAAGATTGATGTCGTATTTCAAGTGACAGACTGTGAACACGCTCTGCAACCATGGCATTTAATTTAGAAGTCAGCACTTGACACATTGAAGTATTTGGAATTCCTGAAGTCTGGCTGTCTGCACAGTTGCATAATTTGAGCAGGGATAACCTACTTATAACCGAGAGAGGGAGAAGAATGTCAACAGACAATCCCTTCTACGTCAGGGGACATCTCCTTCCTCGTCACATGCCAGCACAAGCACCACTGCTTTGTCACAGGTTGATTTTCTTTTTCTTTAAGCTAGTGGATTACAATTCCTAAAAGGAGTGAAGCTACATTTATCACCAGATGTTCTCCTAGGAGTACACTCTCATGTTCTCAAAGCTCACTGAAAAACAAGTTTACCAGCTCTAATGGATGAGGCCAGTGAAACACTGATGTGAAATACCCCACACAAGTGTGAAGGACCCAAGACTTGATGCTGGTCACAGAAACACCTCACCAGGCAAAAGCACCACACATGCATTCACAGAAAAGCCATAAAGATACAAATCTCCTTCCAGCAAGTCACAAAACCCAACCAAAACCAATATCTGGGTGGTTGTTCAGCCCCAAACAGGGGGAAGCTATTTGGCTTTTCATTCTCTTGGCAAACAGCTGAGCAGACCCTCTGAGATTCTCTACCGACACCGCAGAATGAAACCACCCCTTTGGAAAGTGCCAGAGTTTATGATTAACCTCCTGTTGCAACAAACATGGCAAGGATTCAGTTTCACTCGCTGACTACTCCTCTTACGTACTGCAGAAAGAATATGTAAGGACAGTGTCTCCTCTCCAAACCTCACAGTCACAGAGGCAGGAATTCTCTCACTCTGTAAACAGAACCAGGGCAAAACCTCCCAGGCATGATCCTCCCTCAGCATCCATGCATCATCCACCTGGGGAGACTGAAGTGGGGCTGGAAATTCCCTTCCAATGGAAGAGACTGCTTGGAGTGTTAGCACCAATTAAAGCTCCGGATTAAAACCAGCTGTTCAAATAGAAGTGGTCCCAAGGGAGAGGCACTTAGAGCATTGTAACTGGTTCCTGGAATAAACAGTTGGACATCAATGGAGGCATTTACACTGGGAGAGCTGTGTCTGAGCTTTCAGGTTCATCTCCACCTCCTTAAACAGCTGCACTTAAACCCAGGCAAGGTCTCCAGGCTCATCACACCTTGGATCTGCCTCGTGTAGACATCAAGCTGCAGTAGGAGACCTCAAGGGCAGAAGAACAGCACATTGCACTCCCAGTTCCCTGAAAGACCTCTGGGTGCTGATCTCTGACCTGCCTGCACAGGACTCATTCCCACTCAGCATCACCTTGGAGGGTGGTCCACAGAGCAGTGCCACAGGTGTGTCCTACATGTGACAAATAACCAGCACTTCACCTATGGAAACATCCAGCTCAGAGCCAGGATCAGCTCAGGAGTGAACTGAGTGACCTCTACCTAAGTAAAAACTGTCATGTGCATACCTGGAGATACACCCCAAGAATAAATAAAATAACAATCTTATAAAGGGAAAGGAAAAGCCTCCTCTCAGGCAGAAGCACAGAAGGAAAGCAGGGGCAAAAGAGTAACTAGGAAAACTGAGAAACTCCCCATGGGGGTATGGCAAAGCCAGAGTATCTGATAAGGACAATTTTGAGAGCAGGAGACTTCTAGAAACATCACAGAATGGGCTGGGTTGGAAGGGACCCTAAAGATCATGTCCAACTCCCCTGCCATGGGTAGGGACACCTTCCACTGGCCCAGGCTGCTCCAAGCCCTGTCCAGTGCGGCCTGGAATGTTCCCAGGGATCCAGGGGCAGCCACAGCTTCCCTGGGTACCCTGTGCAGGGCCTCACCACCCTCCCAGGGAAGAATTTCTTCTCAATATCCCATCTAATCCTTCCCTCTGTCATTTGAAGCCATTCCCCTTGTCCTGTCACTCCATGGCCTTGTCAAAAGTGTCTCTCCTGCTTTCCTGGGAACTCTTCAGGTACTGAAGGGGTCTCTAAGGTCTCAGAAAAAAGTCCTGGAGTGGACAGATTATATATATGACCAGAAAAACAGAAAGTGGTGCTATTTTAGACCCATGGGATGTGCTGATACCTAGGAGTACACAGACTCCTTAATTTTACTCTGCTGGACTGCTTAGCAAAGGAAAACCCAAAGACAAAGCACGAACCAAGGCAGGCTCAACCTGAGAGTGTCCCACTGCAGGATCAGCAGGGCCCAGGAAGGAAAAGGGTGGAAGTTTCAGCCATGGAAGATGTAACAGGCAGCCAAGATGGGTACAGGGGTGACCTGTCTGCCACGTGCAGCAGGGAGGTGATGGGAGCAAGCATGGGACAGCTGGCACTGGGAGTCTGTGGGGACATCCAAGACATGAAAGGACCATGGTGGAAACCTCCACGTGCATGAGAAGTGCCTCCACATGCCTGCCTGCAGAAAAACTGCTGGCCTGCACCCTCCCTGAGGGGTGCAAACACACACAGTGTGGGATGCACTGGATTTTGGCAGGAAATTAGTGCGATAACCCTGGCCAGTGTGGAGGAGGAGAAACATATCCCTCATCAGTGGGCAGAACAGGCTCCACAGCACAGGAGATGGGCTGGAGGAGTCATCCCTTAGGCTTTGGAGGAGGATGCGTCTCTGTGGAGGGGGAAAAACCTCAGCAGGAGTCCCCTGAGGTGTGGGATTTAACAAGCTGTGCTGGTCAAGCACGGAGTTCATTCCACATGTGTGTGGAAGGAGATTTTGGGAGGCACTGGTACCCTGTGTGTGTTAAAGGAGACACCAGGCTTTGGGCAAGCAAGAAACAGATTATACCCTTGTAGAATTTGCTGATTGTGTTTATATAGGAAAATGACTCCTGAGAGATGGAAGGAGAGCAGAAAAACACGAAGCAGTTCTTGGCAGATGAGCACTGTGACACCCTCATGGTGCGTGGACACAGAGGCAGCGCAGCAGACCCTGGCAGATGGGCACTAAGGAATATGCAGAAGGGGCTGATGTAGGAAGAAAACAAACAACAACAAAGGGACAGCAAGCTCTGCCTCACAGCTAGTGGGAATCCCTCTATTTCCTCCCATAAACCGGCACTGGAGGCAGCAGGTATCCCGTTGGGATGCAGGAAACAACACAACTTCCCCCCCACACCCCTTGGAATTCCAGGTTTGCGTGTGCACCCACAGGCTTCGGCAGCCAACGCGGCTCCCGCGGGGCAGGGGGAGAACACAGGCACAGGGGACACCCCAAACACAGGGTCACGACGTAGGGGACACCTCTAAACAACGGGACACGGGGCAGGGGACATCCCAGAGGGAGATGACACCCCCAAACACCGGCAAAAGGGACACGGAACACCCCCGGAGAAAG
>VZSR01001113.1:1248748-1279538 GCA_013398615.1 Brachypodius melanocephalos | reverse complement strand
ACCGGGATGCTCCGGGCATGCATTCCCCGGGTATCGGGGTCCTGCAGCGCTCGCGTTCTCCTCCACGCCCAGCCCGTGGTGTCCCGGTGCAGTGGGGTGCTCTGCTCCTGCATCTTCCAGCCGTGCGGTCAGACCCTTGCATTCTGCCCTCCCAAAATGTGCGGTACCCCCGTGCATGCAGCAGCTCCCAAAAAAGCTAACAAACCACCCACCGGTTTGCAACCAATCCCAGTCAACTTTAATGAGCCACTAATTAATCCACCCCAATAATTTGGTCCGAATCTGCACTGATCCGGGTAAACACAGCTTTAATCCAACAGGATTAACGCAACTCTTTCCTCCGTGGATTGTTTTATGGTGTGGTTTTTTGTTGGTTTGGGTTTGTTGTCTTTGGTGATGAGATCTCAGTGAATTGAAGCAGGAAACAGATTGAAGGGCCACGGTCCAAAAGTGTTAATCAGCAGTAAAAAATTTAAAACTTGTCCTTGGAAAAGCCATGCTGCTCCATCAGCAAAAAGAAAAGGGGTCAAACTCCACCTGTGCTGTTGTGAAAACTCAGGGATCCTTTTAGATGCTTCCTCAAAAAACTAGGGGAAGAACCAGAGCAGAGTTGGACTCTGCTTAAATCTCATTTCATTATTTCCTCTTACATTGGTTTTGCATTCTCAGGGATCTCTCTTGCAATCCTGACACATGCAGCCTCCCATTGCAATCTACTTCTGTGTAAAGCGAGAGTAAAATAGCACCAATTTCAGCACATTACACCTCTGCAGGTGTTGTTTCCATTTTAATGAGACATAATTTTCAAGGAAATCTGCTCCTGGCTACCCATGGTAACTCCTGAATCACAGAGGATTACGGAAAAAACCTCAGGCTGCCATCCCTTACATTCAAACAGCTCTGAAAAGTCCTGATCAGGGGCTGTTTGATGGTGAAATTGTAGAGTGAGGGATTTTAGTCATCCCAGAGCCAGGGCTGTGTCCTGGCGATGCAGAATCTGATGTGCCTTTTCTTGCTGACTTCCTAGATGTGTTGGTGAAACTTTAAAATTGCTTTAAAATGCTGATTTGTAACAATTTCCTGAATAAAGCATCAGGTAAAGGACAGCAGAGACACTCAGTGCTTGTCCCACTCTGTCATGTGGGTTGTCACACATGCTCTTTTCAGGCTTGAAACTTGCTCTGAGCAGGTCATGGGCTTTGCACAGGAGGCAAAGTGGGTTTAAACTGTACAAATTTGGGGCAGGAAGACAGGAAAATGAAGCATGGTCTGTGTCCTCACAGTGCTTCAGAAATAAACCAACAGTCTTTAAACCTGCTCCATGCAACCTGGAAATAAGCCATAAAACTCCAAAATAAAGAACTACCTTGACTTTCCTTTTAAAGAATGAACTCAGTAATTAACTAGTCATTCCTGTGTGCAGGAAGCTGGCAGGTTTGGGGTACAGAGCACTCCACACATCATCAGCCTGGCTTGGACCTCATTTTCTTCTCCCTGCATCAGAAAGGGCTGTTTTATTTAAAACAACATTTTATCAGCCCTGGATACCTGGAGAGGTTCTCCAGTGATTCTCAGAGCCAGGGAGAAGAGAAACCAGAGGAGGAGCTGATTCACACCTGCTCACGTTTCCTTTATTACTCTGCTTTTTCCACGGAGTTGCAGTTTCCCAGTGAGAGGTTGAGAAATGCCAAATCTTCATTCCTGGTATTTGCCCAGTGATGGGATTTGCTCTTCCATGCATTTTACAATATTCTGGGGTTGATTTGTGGACATAGATGCAGCAACACCAACATAAACCCTGAGTGATTCAGTGGTAAAACTGCTCTGTGCATCTACTGCTCGTTTATGGGGACGTGGAGGGATCTCAGGAGTTCCTGGGCTGAACCTCCTGGAATTTGATGGGTATAAAACAGGAGAGAGCTTTCAATGGGATTCCTGTCTGCAGCATGAGGGGAGTGACTGGAGGTTGTGCCATGCCCTTAAGGCCTTCTTTGTCCATCTAAGCAGAAATTTTGTTTTTCCATACATTTAGAAAACACCCAAGTTTATCTCCCATCCGTCCCTGGGATCTGCCTCTTTTTACAATCCTTGAATCTCTCCTTGCTTTCCCCATTCCAGCACCCAGAAGGTTCCATTTCTGGCTGGAAGCTGGTTCACCCTCATTTTGCAGCCTGTGGGATGTGTTTTCCTGTGCTTCAGCAGCTCTTGGAGCAGACACTGCACTCCCAGGAGCCTGCTCCTGGCAGGATTCATCAGCAACAACCAAAGCAAGTAACACCTTCCCTGCACAGCCTTGCTCTCACCTCCGTGACCCAGCAGCTCCCCAGGGAAAATGGCTTTGCTCCCACACTCAAGGACTTGCCTGCTCCTG
This sequence comes from Brachypodius melanocephalos, assembly GCA_013398615.1. Taxonomy (NCBI): domain Eukaryota; kingdom Metazoa; phylum Chordata; class Aves; order Passeriformes; family Pycnonotidae; genus Brachypodius; species Brachypodius melanocephalos. The sequence goes on along the minus strand of VZSR01001113.1, from coordinate 1,277,167 downwards.
AATTTACCCCTGGAGTGCAGGAGCTGTTTCCTCTCCATCCTCCTGCTTGTTGTGATCTCCAGGGCTCAGTTAATCTGCTTTAACTCAATTCTGCTCACTTCTCTCTTTGGAAATTCCTGATTTTCTCCTAACATGGGGAGGATTTGGGGTTTATGTCCTCCCCAGACCTGGAAGTGCTTTTCCTTTTCCTCAGTGAGTTTAGTGCTGAGGGTTAAAGCATCCTAGCTGGCAGGAGAGGAGGTTGAAAGAGGAATTTAGGAGAAAAACCTTTCTAAAATGCTCTGAATTCCATCAGCCCCTCAGAAATGCCATTGCCAAGGAACCAGAGAGCTGCTTGGGCACCTGAGGATGGATTTATCAGGTATCTGTGTGGAGAAAGAGGGATCTAACAGATACCTGATAAATCCTGAGCAGAGGATAATGGCAGAAAAGGGATGTTATAGTTCTAGGACACAGCAGGAAGGATGATTCCATCAGGAGAAAGGATGGATTTGTGGCTGAAGCACCAGGTGCTGGTGTGACCTGCTGGGACACTGTGGTCCCTTCTGTCCAGGAAAAATAAATTCAGAGCTAGAGAGGATGTTTTATGAGGTGAGCCTTGCAAAGTTTAGCAGAGTAAGGCTGGAGAGGTCTGACTCCTGTCCACAAACACATGGGGAGGGAAGGATGGACCCAGGAGAGGAAAACCACTGAAATAATGAACAGTTTTAGCACAAGGATACGGGAGAGCAACTATCCAGCAATGGCTGGGGTTGGAGATCAGGAGAGCCCAGTCCTTGGAGGGAGAAGCTTGTGGGGTCAAGGAGCAAATCACCATTTCAACACATTCCTGGTAATGTTCATGCCTGGGGGAGAAGCATCTTACATCCTTTGGAAATGCCTTTCAGGAGGAAATATGCCCATAAAATCTAATGACCCTGATTGGGGAGCAGCACAGGCTGGGGAGGTTCAGCCATGGGTTGACCCCGGTGATTTCCCCTGGTGGGATCCATCTCTGCCTGCTGGTCCCCATTGTCTCTTTGGTCCCATCATGGATACAATGTAAGAAATGTTCCCATAAGGTTTACTTCTTACCCCACGCTTTATTTTCTTATCCCACTTTTTAAGTTAAATTATGATAGTTACACTTAATTAAGGACTTTTCCCCTACCTGGTAATATCCCAAAGCCTTTGGCATTGTTTCAAATTATTCAACTCATACCCAGTGACGGCAACAAAATGAGGAAGTAAAAATGTGGGGGAAAAGCCAGGGCAGGCTGTCACCTTAATGAGCTACAAGCCAGGGCCTGTCCCTGTGCCAAGGGAAGTCACCTGGAATGAGTGTCACACCTGGTTATAAATAGGGTGGCAGCAGTGGCTGTGCCCATTTAACGTGGGGACACGGCCCATGGTGGCTTAACCCGTGGCAGGGTGAACACAGGAGCCTCTGCAGCATCAATTAATGCCTGCATCACTGCATGGAAATCCCTAAAATAGAGACGATAATCATATAATGTGGAATGTTATAATAAATATTGTATATGTATTATATATTATAATGATCTGGTATAATGGTTATCATATAAATAATAGTAACAGTGAATATTCTATTCTATTCTATTCTATTCTATTCTATTCTATTCTATTCTATTCTATTCTATTCTATTCTATTCTATTCTATTCTAATTCTATTCTATTCGAAAATAAACCAGAACTGCTGTTTGACATCAGGGTGGGCTTTCACCCAGGACAGCTGGCAGATATCCAGATTCCCCTGTGATAAGCCCGGGCTTATTCCAACGAGGTGGCTCCAAAATTCCCACTAGCATAAACCAGATTTAGCCCTCCAGTGTTTCAGGGAATTACACATCTAGAGAGCTCCAAACTCCACTGCCTGTGGTTATCACACAGTTAAGGGAAGGAGTCAGAATCCCCTCTGGTTAAGTCCTGTTTAGGCTGTCTGTCATAGTAAACAGACATAAAGAAATAAAATGATAAATAAATAAAATTAATAAATAGAATTATCTATTTATATGAACAGATTTATATTCTGTATGTATATATAGATATACTGTGTATTATGTCTACATTGTGTGTATACAATATATATTATGTATATAGAATACCCATTATGTATATAAAGATACATTATCCAGAATAGAAATAATTATAATTATTTAATACATATTGTAATAGTTATAAAATTCTATGACACTATATTTTGTACATATAATACATATAATGTATATAAATATATTATCATTGAGTAATAGGATTCTATGATAATATAATGTATATATCTAATAGAGGATATATTTAGATATATAATACAACTAGAGTTCTGTGATACTATGTGTATAATATATATATAATGCATATATAATATATATATAATATATATTATATAGACATAATATACACAATATATTACATGGAATGGTTCATATATATTATTTTATATATATTATATATATATATCTTCTATATATTATAGAACCAAATGAGATGGTTCTATACTATCACAGAACCATATAATTCTATAATAATATATAATATATAGATATACTGTATATGTGTAGAAAAGAGGTAGGTGCTCATAAAGTATCTCTAAAACAGAGTTGCTTCAACGTTTCTGCAGAATAATTCTGGCTCTGTGGACTTTGGTCTCTCATGTAATATTTTGGTTCTGCATCTTGAAACTGAATAAACCATTTGTTATCAATAAGATATGGAAAAGAGAGATTTAAAATCTCTCTGGGATGGAGATAATAATAGTGCTGAGAAAAGTGCAAATAAAGACAAATGCAAAGAGATAAAAGGCAGGAAGTCCTTTATTGAAGGGGTAAAGGCAGAGCCACAAACAGACTGTTTTCAAAATTAAAAACAAATACAAACAAGAGGCTAAAAATCAGAAAATTGTATTTTCCCCCCTCTCCTTAAGATGAATTCCAAAGTTTAGTTTTGGTTGGGTTTGTTAGGCTTACACAGCTTGGTTGGTACACCAGGGAGGAGGGAAACACCAGTCAGATACCAGAGTGGATAAACAATGAGCAAAGACATCCCTTCTCCGAGCTCCCTGCAGCTTTCAGAGAGGGGATGTGGGAGCAGCATGTTAAAACACAGTCTTTTTTAATCTCTTTTTTTCCTTCTTTTTTTTTTTTTCTCCTTTCCAGACAGCTACTGTACAAAACCAAACAGAAATTTGTAATAAATACCTAACACAAGAGGCTCAGTACATTGCTACAATCCTTCACTGAAGGGAAACATATATATATACACACATATATATATATATAGCCTAATATATAAAACCTCTTTGACTTAAATCAGCTACTTGTTTTTACAGAAGCCTGGGGCAGGAATTCCACTTAGCATCATCCACACCTCAACAGAGCATCACTGCCTCCAGTCCCCCCCTCTCCCAGGGGGATCCCCACCCTCTTCCTCGCTGGAAAAGCAGCAGGATTTGCCCTCAACAAGGAGTTTTTACATCCAGGAAGCTCCAGCGAAGCAGCTGCACAGTGGTTATAAAAAAAAAAAGACTGGAACAGCCCCTTGGCATGCTCCTGTGTGATAAATGCAGACGTTTTCCTTGGCACTGTCTCACACTGATATTCCTGACCCATCCTAAATGCTGGTGGTGACACTGGAGAGGAAACACATGCTGGCTTTGAGTTAAAACCCTTGCAGACTCAGAGGAGAAAAAAGAAAATAACCCCGCAAGGCTACATGACTTTAGCATCCAGCTATTTGTTAGAACTGAAATTCCTGGAGATTAATTAGCAGATGTAGAACATTGCCCAAAGGTAGGTCTGTATCACAGCCCAAACAGCTCTGCATCCAAACTCCGCAGCTGGCCTTCAGGTTTTTTTTTCCTTTCCTAAAAAAAATAAAGGAGCCAAGCCCTCAATACCCTCAATCCTGGGCTGTAGCTCCCGTGGTTTTGATAGAAATCATGCATGGGAGATAAAACAGGAATATTTCATATCTTCGGGTAAATAGTGAGGTTTCTGTCTTCAGCAGAGCAGCTCATCCCACCATCCCATTCCAAACCTGGCTGGACAGACAGGAAAGGGTCTCACACCAGCTTGGCTCGCTCGGGCAAAAGGGACAAGGAAAAGGATTCGCTCCATAAACGTGAATAGGAAATCTGAAACATCAAAACTTCCAGCCCTCCTCCCCTTCCTATGAGAAAAAGGCAGATCCCACTGGAAATTCAACATTTTGCTGCCAAAAAGGAAGCCAAGGCAGGGTATGAGAAGAGCCTGGAGATACTGAATTGCTCATCCAGCAACAGCAAAATCTTTCCAGATTCCATCCCTGCTCCCCAGGCACTGGCTGCTGCTAGCACACGGCCAGCGATTGCTTCGGAAAGGGCAAAGTTCAGGGGCTGAACAGCCATCTGTGCTGGGGCCAGGCAGCAGCTGGGCTGGGGAGAGGGCTGTGGCTGCTTCCCACTGGGAAAGAGCAGCTCCAGCCTTGCCAGCCTTGGTTTTGGACTGAGAATTGCTCAAGCAAGGCTGGAGCTGGCAACAGATCTGAGCATTTTCACGTATCCCAGGAAAGCAGGGGTGAAGAGCAGCACTGGTCACCTCTGGCATGATCTGCAGATCCTGGGCTCGTCCCTGCTGCAAACCAGGGTAGTGGATTATCTCCAAAATTACAGCAGAGCTGAAAAAATGAGCCCACGGGGACTGAAAGCCAAGGATGGGAAAGGAAACGCTGGCACACCAGAGTGCCTGCTCCAGAGGGCATGGCAATAGGCATTTCACAGTCAGAGTACTGCAGAATTAGGAATTAATTAATCCTCACAGTGGACCTCTAAGACAGATCAGGTGTAATTAAGCCTTGGTTTTAAGCTGGGGAAGAAGAAGTGTGGGGTAACAACTCTGGGAATAACCGCAGATGCTGGGGGTGTTTGGAGACAGAGGTTTGTCATCTTGTAGATTATAAATCCAGCAGAAACCTCTCACCTGTCCTGCCTGATTCATGCTAGGAGCTGGCTCTCAGCTTCCTCCTTCTCCCATTCACACAAGCAATTTATCTCCCAAGTGAAACCCACAGCTGATAAAACACTCGTCATGCTCAAGGACACCCACGCTGCTGCAGGGAGGGGATGGCAACCCATTCCATGCCTTTTGTGAAGAGATCCCAGTTTTATCAACGAAGACACCCACCCTGCACCTCCTTGACCTGCAGCTGGAATGGGGGGGATGGCAAAAGCAGGCTCCACATTTCCTCCAGTGCCAAACCCCAGCGAAAGCAATCTGCAACCACACTCAACACCAGCTCTTCGGAAACACCCTACGGATATGCTTATTTTCCCCTTTAAGCTACAACTTTCCTGCGAGCAGCCAGCCAGAAAGAGAAGAAAGAAAGAAAGGAAAAGAAGCGATTCCTCCCTGTTTTGCCGCCGTTACTCTCCCCTCTGAGGTAGAAATCGATGCGGTGGGGATGCACCACTGGGGAGTGTTCGTTTGTCTGGCGAGCAAGCCCACGGCACCCTTGCTGTCCTGCCCCAGTGCAGTGGAAGCCCGTGGCAGCCTTGGCTGGAGCAGTGCAGCGTGGCTCAGCACTGCTGCAGCACGCAGGCCGCGGTGGCCGGTGCTGGCCCCGGTGAGCTGCATTTCTCCGGGGCGGTGATTTTCCCGGTGTAATCGATGCAGGAGGCGTTGCGCGTCCGCACGCCCTCGCCGCACGTCTGGGAGCAGGGGGACCAGGGACCCAGGCGCCAGAGAGGGCAGGGCACGTCTCCACAGGGCTTGATGTCCTCAGGCTTGAGGGATCTGTTGCAGGCAGAGGAGGTTTGACCTTCCACGTCCCGGCAGTCCACAGTCCGGCGCTGCCAGCCGGAGCCACACGTCTTGGAGCACTCGGACCAGTCACCCAGCACCCACTGGGAGGTCAGCATCGGCCGGATGACATTGGTTGACTTCTTCTCTTTGCCCTTCTGCTTGCTGAAAGGGACGTCCTTGGGGATGAAGAAGGTGTACTTGACTTTGGGTGGGAAGACCTCGCTGGCAATGGTCAGCAGCTGGACGGTCAGGGGCTCCGGGAGCTGTCGGAAGCTCTGCAGCCTCTCCAGAGTGGTCATGGAGCCGCTGTATTTCAGGATGGTGCCCTTGATGAGGATGTCCTGCTCCATGGCTGAGATGGCAAAGTCTCCATTCAGCAGGTACCTGCCCTCAAGGGTCTTCAGGGCCAGGTAGTTCCCGTCGTGCCGCACCCCTCGGTGGCTGCGCTGTTTGATGTCGATGTTGGTGGCTCCGGCGGGGATGGTGACAATGTCATTGTAGCCGTACCTGCACAGGGCAAAGGGACGTGGTTATTTCTCAAGACTTACTAAGAGCACACTCATGTAAGGAACTGCACTCGGCATCCTGGCTCTGAAGCCATCCCTCTGTAACCCTGAGCACTCAAGAGCTAGAAATACTGCAGATGTTCTAGATGGGAGCTCAGCTGGAAGATTTCTCTGAATTACATATGAAAATGAGCGATGCAATCAAATGAACAGCCCTGTGATTACCAGCCTCGGTGGGAAATTCCCCTTACTCCCTGTGTGTGGAAACTGTGAAGTGTTTGGGATTGAAAGGCTGTCACTGGTGATGCTGAAGGGTGACATCACCTATTGACAGAGATTATACAGAGATAATATAAATGTAGGTACAGACACAGATGTAGATGTAGAACAACAGAATAGGAAGGAGTCTCTGCACCCTCAACTCACCTTCTGAAGGGTTTTGCAGCCACCACTACAATGCAGAAGTACTCTCACTGGAGGATACAGAGGACATTCCCATGCCAGGCAAACCTTTTCCTGCAGAGCCAGCCAAGGCCCATCCCTGGAGCATCACGGCTCCCAGGGCAGCACGAGGAAGGTTTCCCTTGAGCCCTCAGCACTGTGACTCACACTGTGGGGCCAGCACAGGATCATTTTCCATGGATCCCCATGGTGGATGCTGCGGTCAGTAATTAGGTTCAGAGTATTTTGGAAACAAGTCTTTGAGTCAAACTCTTCTTTCCGTCCCCCTGGCCTCCCTCACCCTGATCTTAATGGGATCTCTTCTTGGCTGTAGCTCCTATGCTAATCTCCCTTTAGTCAACCACAAACAACTCCTAAGAGAGTAGAAGCCCTGTTTCAGCTGTTCCCTGGAAGGAAACCATTTAGGAAATATAATTTAACTGTGTGAGTCACCTCACTGCGTGGAACTGGATGGTTGGGCTTTTGTTACGGTTTTCCAACAAAAGCCTTAAATTCTGCTCTTTGGCAAAGCCACAGAGATGTTGGGTGAGGGAAGTGGCTGCCTCAGTGCCCTTGTCCTGGGATTCAAATTCACCCCCAAGCCCAGGGAAAAGTTTTTAAACATTTATATCACACAACAACCCTTGAATATGTGTCCAACTCACTGCACTGGAGTGAAATGTGTTTTGTAAATTCGTTGGGGCAGCAGATTTATTTGCAGTGGTGTAGCAAGCCCATCACATCAGTTATTATTTTAGGAAATAAGCTCTACTTGGCTTGTATAATTTTGCCCTGAAATAAACTGAGCCTAAGCCCTGGAGTCTGGGGAGGAGCCCAGGCTCTTGCAATGCCAGCCAGCTGAGGATGCTGGCCTGGATCTCAATATATTCCTAGCCTACAACTTTAGTGATAGAAAAAGGGTAAAGAGAGAGGGTGCTGGTGTTTCTCCCACAGCCCATCCCTGCAGAACCCTCCCCCTGGTGCCTCACTTGGATCTGTTGAGCGAGCCGGATATCTTCCTGCACGTGGAGCCATTGCCACCGCACACCCCGCACTTGTCCAGCTTCTTGGAGGAGCCAATGACGTGATCACAGCCAGCCTTGATGCACTGCCCGTGGACACAGATGGAGAGGGTCTCTGGGCCACACAGCGTGCCATCGATCACCTGGGAGAGGGGCATGCACAGGGGTAACCAGGGGATCAGTTCTGACACGGGGTAAACAGGGGTGATTCCCGTCACCAGGAATCTTTGGGATTCCCATCACCAGGAATCTTACTCTGGTGCTTCCCATCACCAGGGATCTTACTTTGGTGCTTCCCATCACCAGGGATGTTACTTTGGTGATTCTCATCACCAGGAATCTTACTTTGGTGCTTCCCATCACCAGGAATTTTACTTTGGTGATTCTCATCACCAGAAATCTTACTTTGGGATTCCCATCACCAGGAATCTTACCTTGGCCTCAAAGACTTTGAATTCGCTCCTCCCTCGGGCTCGGCAGAAGAGTTTGCATCTGTCTCGGGGGGACACTCCTGCATACTTAGGAACCCACTCCAAGTGGTTCCCTTCCAGGTCAGTGAAGTTGTAGCTGTTGTACTTCTCACACTGCTGCTCCCGAAAGCTTTTCCCTGAAAGGAAAGGCGAAACATGGCCCAAGATCCGTGGGAAGCTGGCAGGAGCTGCTGCCCTTGGCCATCACAGAGATGTGATGGGAGTGAGCTCAGAGCAGTGAGAGCACGCGGTGAGCGTGCAAATAGCAGAGGAATGCCACGAGGGAGGGATCCCACACTCCTTCCACAACCACACAAGGTCACACCCCCAGCAGAAAGCTGCTGCTCCCCCCAGATACGAATATCCAAGGGAGAGCAGAGCGATGAGTTCTGGAATGTTTCCCCAGAATGTTCTGGAGGAGCGAGAGCAGAGCGGGCGTTTGGGGAGCATCATCCTCACCATCAGGCGGGCACTCCTGGGTGTGGCAGGACTGGTACTTGGTTCTCTGGCCCTCGCAGTAGCCGCCGCCGTGCCGGGGCCTGGGGCTGTCGCAGTGGCGGTGTGAGAACTGGATGCCTCCCCCGCAGCTCCGGGAGCAGGAGCCCCACGCGCTCCAGGGGCCCCAGCCGCCGTCCACCGCCGTCTGCAAGAGGCCAGGAGAAGCTGCTGAATCCACCTCTGAGCCTGCCCATCTCCAGCTGCTCCCTCCCAGGGCATCCAAGGGCTGGGGCAGTGCTAAAATCTGCCCCCAGCCCTGATCTAGAAAAGCGCTTTGGCACGTACTTCACACAAAGTTAAATACTGACTTCCACCAGTCTGTTCACATGCTTAAAGTTAAGCTGGGCTTGGAGTACTTTGCTGGCTGACTCTGAAATCGCTGCTGATTTCCCCAGCAGGGCAAAAAGTCATGATTTAATTGCAGATCTGCACTGCTTGTTTTGGTTCAGACAAGCCCAGGGCTCAGTAGCAGACTTCTGTCTATGAGCTGGACTTGCCAGTAAAAAATATTAGCAAAGGAGAGACATTCAGAAATAAATCAGCCCAATCCAAAGCCAGTCAAAGAGATGACAGGGGTGGAGTCAGAGATTTGGGAATCCCAAAGGGTCGAGCCCCAGCCCAGCTGTATTGAGTTTGTGGTGGGGGATACAGGATGGGCCTACCCCTGCCCAAGGCTGAGATGCTGCTGACCTTGGGGATAATGTATTTAAGAAGAAGAAAAAAGTTATTAGGCAGATGTAATTGGGTACACAGAATGCAAGAGGAACAGCTCTGCAGACACCCAGGGCAGTGCAGGAGGAAAGGCAAGGATTCCTCCAGGCACCATAGCTGAGATTCCCCCAAAATTCTGTGAGGAAGACCATGGTGAGGCAGTTTTGCCCCTGCAGCCCGTGGAGGGCATGGAGGTGCAGAGATCCACCTGCAGCCCCTGGAGGAACCCAGGCCAGAGCAGGGGCATGCCTGAAAGAGGCTGTGAGCCTGTGGGAAACCTGAGCTGGTGCAGGATCCTGGCAGGACCTGTGGAGAGAGGAACCCAGGCTGGAGCAGGTGTGCTGGAAGGACTTGGGACCCTGTGGAAGAGCCACACTGCAGCAGCCTGTCCTTGAAGGACTGACCCTGTGGAAGAGGGTCACGCAGCAGCAGTTTGTGGAGAACACGTCCATGGGAAGGACTCATGTCAGAGAAATCCACAGAGAATTGTCTCCCATGGGAGGGACCCCACGCTGGAGCAGGGAAAGGACTCTGACTCCTCTCCCTGAGCAGCAGCAGGAACAGCTTGTGATGAACTGACCATAGCCCCCATTCCTTGTCTCCCTGTGCTGCTGGAGAGAGAAGGGAGAACTGGAAAGGAGGGAGGTGTGGGGGGGGGAAAGTGTTTTTAAGGTCTTATTTTAGTTCTCATTATTCTGATTTTGTTACTAATAAATTCAATTAACATCTCTAACTTGAGTCTGCTTTGCCCATGATTAGTGAGTAATTTCTCACAGTCCTTATCTCAATTTATGAACCTTCTATTTTTCCCTTCCCTGTCCAGCTGTGGAGCGGAGTGAGAGGCAGGCTTTGGTGGGCACCTGGAGTGCAGCCACCTGGTGTCCCCTTACCTGTGGTTTCAGGGCATCCTGCTGCACACAGTGCCCGTCCCAGCACAGCCCCTGGGCTTTGCAGGGGGTTCCATCAGCCCAGGGCAAGCTGCCATTCTTGGTGTGGCACAGGGGCTCCCCACTGCCCGTCCTGCACCACAGCTGGGAGCAGATGTCCTCCTCCGTGGTGTTGGGGCAGTGCTGGAAGTCCTTGCCAAAGATCTGCTGGCACTGCTGGTCCAGGCTGTACAGGGCTCTCTGGCCGGGCAGCTGGGCAGGCAGGGACACGGGCTCGGCCGGGGCGTCCAGCAGGCAGTCACCTGGGCAGGGTTCAGGAGTTAGAGATGGAGCCTTCAGGGCTCGGCAACACTGATTGCACCAAGCAGGGCACCCCACACCTCTGCCCATGGCCTGGTTTGACTCCCCCTTCACCCCACACATCCCTCCAGGCATGGCAAAGAGGCTGAGCAATTAAGGAAAAGGCTCTTTGGAGTGATCACCAGGTTGGAAGAGACCTCCAAGATCACAGAGTCCAACCCATGCCCCAACACCTCAACTAAACCCTGGCACCAAGTGCCACATCCAGTCTTTCTTTAAACACATCCAGGGATGGTGACTCCACCACCTCCCCAGGCAGATCATCCCAGTATTTTAATATTCTTTCCATGAAAAGCTTTCTCCTAACATCCAACCTGTATTTCCCTTGGCACAGCTCGAGACTGTGTCCTCTCACTCACGATGCAGCTGACTCGAGCCTTACCATGCCCTCCATCCAGGAACTCAGTGAGGTACATGGCACTGCAAGGGGACCAGGGCTGGCTCTTGTTCAAGTGGATGAAGAGTGGGGCCATCACGTGGTGCTCGCCAAGGGGCCCGAAGAGCCGCTCGCAGTTCTTGGAGTCGTCGTGGGGCATGCTGAGAACGTGGCCTGGGGAGCAGAGAGCATGGCACAGCTGAGCTCCCCAGCCCACTCTGCTCCTCAGCAGAGGCTGTGTGGGACCATCTCTAAGGTGCCAGCCAGCTGCTCTTTCTGCCACAGCTATTTGCTTCCATAAATCAGAAGGCATAAAAAGCTGCTTGCTCTGTCTCAGTGTACAGCCTGCAGTGTGAGTTTGTAGAAACCCAGAATGGTTTGGGATGGAAGGGAATTAAAGCTCATCTCGTTCCACCCCCTGCCATGGACAGGAACACTTTCCACTAGACCAGGTTGCTCCATGCCTCATCCAACCTAGCCTTGAATGTTCCCAGGGATGTGGCAGCCACAGCTTCTGTGGGCAAAAATGAGTCAGTGCAGGAATGGCAAACCAAGGCAGAGACGTGCTTGATCCCATGCCTGAGCTCATCACAACAGGTAAATCATAGGATCACCAAGGCTGGGAAAGATTTCCAAGATCCTCAAGTCCATCCCCACCCTGTCACCCAGCCCAGAGCACTGAGTGCCACATCCAGGCATTTCTTGAGCAACTCCAGGGATGGGGACTCCACCGCCTCCCTGGTCAGCCCCTTCCAATGCTCAACAACCCTTCCAATGAAGAAATGCTTCTTGAATTGGTTCAAATGCACCAATTTACACCATTTTGTGTACTTCTAAGTGTTTCTGCTGGTGCAAATCAGCTTTTGTCAGTGCCAGAAGCTCCCCAAGGCTCAGTGGGCAGTCCCCAGCCAGGAGATGCTGGTGCTGGGCTGTGCCACAACCCCTCCCAGCAGCAGGACTGGAAGAAGCAGAGTTCCCCTTGGGAAGGGAGGTGTTACCCAGTTCATGAGCCAGGGTGTAGGCTGCCTGCAGGCCCTCATCCTCGATCACGGAGCAGCTCTTGTTGCGGTCACACATGGTGCCGATATCCGCCACTCCCAGCGTGTCACAGCTTTGGTGCCCGCAGAAGTCCTGGGTGTGCCAGGCAGGAAGAGCAGTCAGCAGAGGGAGGGGGCCCCACGTTCAGCCCCAACATCTCTCTGAGCAACCCACAGCTGGTCTGCACCCCAATTGAACCCATCCTCCCCCAGCTGCTTCACTGCAAGCTCCACTCTTTGCACGGCGGGGCATCAACCTCTGTGATCAACCCCCTTCTCCCCTTCCAGGGATGCCTTGACCCCTTTCCTTTCTGCACCAAACATTCCTGAGGGGTGCTGACCTGTCTGGTGAGGAGGATGGCGGTGTCGTAGTGCTCTGGGTGCCGGTCACTGGGGGGGTTGAACCTTTGCTGCCAGCTGCAGAAGTTGCGCAGGGTGAGGCCACCGTTGTCGGACACCTCCGGCCCCGCCGCTGCCTCCTCCACCACCAGCACCTTCACCACCACCAGGCTGATGGAGTTCCTCAGGCTGGGGTGCTTGTAGATGCGAGCTGCCATGGACATCAGGGTCAGGACGTGGTTCTGTGGGAGGAGAGATGGTTAAAGCCTCTGCTACAGAAGAAACAATCAGCCTCATTTATGGAGCCCATCGCATCCAGACCATGGGCTGATGGGCTCAGTGCCTTCCTGTTTGTGATGCTTTACACCTTGTGCTGCTGCATCCCCTGCTCCAAACGCTGTGTGTCCTCTCCCATGAACCCTTTGCACCTAGAAGTCCCTCTGGAAGAAACTCCTTGGGGAAAACCTCAGCATTCTGGAGAGTTCTCTGCATATTCCCAAAGCATTAACCCTGCCCTCGCTGCCCCAGGGCAGGAACCAACTCACACACATCTCAATGGAGCAAAACCACCCAGTGAAACTTCTGCCTGTGCTGGTCACAGGGTTTGAACCCAACATTCCTGGTGACAAACTGGGACCAAAACCCTTTGACAGCCCAGACTTTGCCCAGCAGCATCCCCTGCTTGGTGATGACCAGGGATTACTTCATATGTCAAAAGCGCCAGCGATGTTTAGGCTGATGTAAACATCTTATCAGAGCATCAAAATTCCTCCTCTGCTTGGCATCGCTCACGGCCCCGAGTCAGGAGAAAAAAATGCAGCTATTACACAATATAGTATTGGGAAAGAGAAAGTGGCTTCTCTCCTCCCCAGACAAATTACACCCTGCGGTCTCAATTCAGAGCCTAATTAAACTGGAAGGACTCGATGGGAGCCCTCTCCAACAGCCAAGTTTCACCCAAAATACACTTCCTGAGCAAAGCTAGCTCTGTGTGCTCATCCATCACGGTACTGCCAGGACAATGCCATTTTCTGAGACACAAACTGCTGTTTCCTTAGCAAATGAGGGAGATGTTGAGTGAGATCCAGCATATTTGCTGCACCCAGAGCCTCTTGCCCCGGGCACTTGTGGCTATTTTAAATGATCCTGCCACATTTTATCCCGTCACTGGCAGCTCCACGTAAACAGATGTTTTGTTTCAACAAGACACATCCCGAGTCCTCCCCGGCTCATTATCCAAGGGCAGGCCCCAGCAAGGCTGATGGGAGCAGGGAATAGACTGGTTTATTTAGACTGGCCAGATCTCCATGACTCACATCCAGCCCGGAGCATGCAACTCACGTCACAGAAAAGTCACTGCAGAGACAAGGGATTGAGGTGAGATCCCCACAAGTGGTTGCTCCATAAATTGTTCACCCTGTGGGGAAAGTCCATGGGGAACCTTGCTAAAAATATCACAAAGTCTTCCTAAAATTACGCCCCTGAAGATCAAGAAGGATGCTCTGTGCTGGAGCTGCTCATCATGGGATCATCCCTCATTTCCAAGGCAATAAATCTGCATCCTTTGCTAAGCCATTAGAGCTTTCAGTAGATTTGGCCTGGGAGATCTCAGTTCACATCACAAATCCCCCAGGACACCAACCCTCGCATCCTCAGGGGTACATCCAGCCAAAAACCTCCTTCAGCAGTAGGAACAGAGGGACTTGGAAAACATCTGTCCACCTTCCCTGTGTCTGGAAAGGGAAGATGGAAAGCAAACTGAACAAACAGTCATTTAGTGAAGATTAAGAGGTCAAATTCACTTGTTCCACCATCTGGTCTCTATTTATACCCATCCCTGGCCTGTGCAGGAGTGGGTTGGGTTCTGGATGGATCCTGGCTGCCCTGGGGACAGCAGCAATCCACCTGCACTGCCTTGGCCCAGCCAAGGGCTTGAAGCCATGGCCAAAAGCAAATTAGGGATCCTCAGAGCTCAGGAGAGGCCAGCTGAGAGCTTTTGGCCAAAAACTGGCTGGGGATGAGCGGAACCCTGCTGGTCCCATCCTCCCTCTGCTTTTGCAAACCAGCTCTGGCTTGACCATCCACCCAGGAGGGAACGCTGCCTTCTCCAGGGTTTCCTTCCCAGCACTGAGGCTGGGATGTGGGGATTGGGATCAGGTGCAGGGAAGAGCTTTGGGTTGGGTTTGAGGAGCCCAGGGCTGCAAACACTCTGGTTTCTGCCTTCTTGCCAGGCACTGCAGCCCTGCAGGCACTAGGAGCTTCCCTGCCATGTCCAAGCAGCATCCTGGGAGATCTGGCAGGATGTCTGGTAAACACAGCTGGAAAATCAGCCTCTAACCTGCTCTGGGGGGAGAGGACTCCAGTGTGAACCAGAAAGAGTTGTGGAGTTTCCTCTCTCTGCCCCATACACTGCATTTATGTCAAGGCACTGTGGAGGGTGATGCCCCACAAACCCCCCACCCCTTTTCACCCCTGCTGCAATCCTGGGTTCTCTCTGCTCTCAACATCAAATCCCACCCACTTCCCCCTAAAAATGAGGAGGGCTGACTTTTGTGTGCCACAGCTGCCTTACAGCAGCTCTGAGATCTCTCCTGCCACAGCATCACCGTGTCTGGGAGAGCCCTGCCCTGAGCCAGGCACTGGAGCCCTCCAGCAGCAACAGCACAGGCAGAGGGACAGGAAAAAGGACACGGATCAGAGCAAGGGGAACTGAGGTGGTTGTCTTTACCCTCACTGAAGGATTGAGTTTTCTGATACAAGCTCTTCCTTTTCATGGGAACCACTCAGAAGCTGAAGCCTGCAAAGATCCTCAAATGCCGGCGTTTATTTTTAATTATTATTATTATTCTGACGGGTGAAACTGCTCTTACACAGACACTATTATTGTGGTATGCACAGAATTATTTTCTGGACCCTCCCAGGACAGAGGGACAGCAGGGAGCACCCACAGCACACCCCAGCACAACCTGCCTCCCTCCAACATGCTCCCCAAAGTGTGGGGAGCAAAGTTCAGCCCAGCCTGGGGCTGTAGGATTGCTTGCTGGTTGGATTTGGTTGGGGTTTTTTTGGTTTGGTTTTTTGTTTGGTTGTTTTTTTGTTTGTTTGGGTTTTTTTCCCCTGTTTTCTCCCATTTCTGCAGAGGGGGAAAAGAAGAAAGAAATGCTGAGATTCTGGAGCACAGGCAGATGGAAGGAAGCAAAGCCAGGGTCAGATGTAAGGGCTGCCCAGCTTTTAAAAATCAACTGGTAAAAGCATCTGAGGTTGTCCCTTCCCCCCAAGGCACCATCTTTGAGCTTCCCCCCTGCTCTGGGTGCCCAGGGGCTGCTGGCTGCCCTGCCAGCCTCCTCCTGGGGTTGCAAGCCTGGGCCAGGAATTCCCTTGCAAAAATGTGGGAGGCAGCCAAGGGGAATGGGGGGCAAGCCAGGGGAGAGGGGGACACCCTGCCAGCCTGCCTGTGTGCCTGCCTGCCCTCCTGCCTGCCCAGCCTTCTTCTGTTTGCCACAGGATTCTTCTCCCTCTTCTCTTTTTCCTCTTTGCTGGGTGTGTGGGACTGAACCACAAAAGCAGCAATTGCCCCTGTTCAAGGCAGGGGAAACTGAGGCACATCCAGACTGTGCCCACGTCCCCAGAGGCAGAGATGGAGTAAAACCCCATCCTGAGAGCATCCCAGAGCAGGGGTGCTGCAGTTTGGGAGGCACCATGGAGTTCCTTCAGTGGGAGGCAGCACATTTCATTCCAAAGCCCTGAAATGCAGCAGCTGATGAATATCCTGGTGAGAGGAAAGTGCACCAGCCAGAGGAATATTTAGGGAGGCTGCCTGGTCCTCCAGCCCCTGCCCCAAGGCGGATGCAGGATCAGAGTCACACTCAGAGGACAAATCCCAGAAGAAAAGCTGGTGAATGGCAGCATCACACAGGTCCCCCTCAGCACAGACCCCCTTTAATCCCACTCCTTTGGGATGGGTTTAGCAGGGGCTGGCTTCTTTTGTCAAGGGATTAAGCGAATTTACCCACTCACACCGCAAAATACCCTAAAGCAAGAGGGGACCTGGGGCTCCAGGGTGGCTTTGGGTTTGCCTCCAATGGGTGGAGGAGAGCTTTGCTTTGGAATTACCTCCAGTCTATCTGGGTGTGGGAGAGCCTGGCTTTGGAATTACCTCCAGTCCATCTGGGTGTGGGAGAGCTGGCAGCAGCACCCTGGAAATGCCCTGCACTCCTGTCTGGTCTGAAAGGGAAGGGTTTGCAACAGCACTCCTAAAACCTCATCAATCTGCCTGGAAAAAACCACAGGAGTCAGCAAGGAATCCCAGCTTTTCCAGACTGATCTGATTCTGCTGTGGTGCTCAGTCATTACCAGGGAGTCAGGAAGGGCAAATCCCTCACTTGCAAGAGGAGGAGGGAGAGGGGATCACAGCCATCATGCTTATGGAGGAAAGCTTGGAAATGTGTCTCATCTGCACCCCAGAGACTGGAGAAATCCCACCACAGGAATCCCATTTGGCTGCCAGCTGGCTGGGGATGCTGCAGCTGGGTTTTGGAGCTGCCTGGTGCTTTAGGTGTCTTGGCAGATGTTCCTGAGCCATGCAGAGCATCCTCACAAGTGCAGCCCAGCTGCAGGTGCTCAGCCCTCCTGCACAGGGGCAGGATCAGCCCCGTGTCCTGCCTCAGCTTCCCCTGCTCAAAACCCCCCTTCACTCGGTGAGTGATGCTCACAGTCCCTTTGTTTGCAAACACTTGGGATCCTCTGCAAGAAAAATGCCCAAACTCCCGTGTCCAGCCTGGAGCCTCCCTCCCATCCCTACATCAGAGGCTCTTCCCAGTCCCTGCAGGGTGAATCCTGCCACATCCCCCAGGATTTACTGCCCAGCACTGTCCTGCTGCTGATGCCCCACCAAATACCTCACCCCCTGCAAGCATCAGCCCAAAGATTAAACCCTCAGATTTCAGGTCTAGTTCTGCTCTCACCTCACCATTCTCTCCTGGTTTACATAAAATGTATTGATGGAGGTAGAATAAGCTCTTATTGCCTAAATTAGGTTAACAGCTGAGCTGTGAGGCTCAAATTGATTGGAAATAAATCATTAACAGCATTTTCCCACCACAAGCATGGCATTGATTATAACTCTCAACGCTTGAGTGCATCTTAGGGTGACTCTTCTGCTCGAGCTGTTACAACTTATGCAAGAAAATAACTGAGAATACAAACAATGCTGGTGACCTTTAATAAATATTTGGTAATTAAAGTGTGGTTACGGGAAGAAAAGTCATTATATAAATATGGTTTGTTCTGACTCAACATTTCTACTCCCTGGGCATCTCTCCTAGTCAGCTCTCTAAGATCTGACCAGCACTTGCTTTTTTCACCCCATAAGAAAGGTATTTAGGGAGAAGCAATATTGCTGCGCTGCTCCCTGCATTCTTGTTCTAGAGAACAAAAGACACACAAACACAGCAGGTGGCTTTTTGGTGGTTGTTTCTTTAGCTGCTGCACCAGAGCTGGTGGAAGTTTTCTCCCAAATATTTTAATATTTTAAGATCTTTGAAGGTTTCCCTCCCATCCCTGAGAGCTGATGCAAATATATTGCTCTAGGGGCAATGAAATGATGCTAAAATGGGAGCTAAGCAGGCAGCATCACCCAGCCCAGGGCTGGAGCAGCCAAACCAGGGCAGGGTGCCCGTGTTCCAGCCCCTTGATTATGTGTAGGTGCCATTTCCTCTCCTGCTGCTGAAATTCACAGATTTACCCACGGGGCTGTTGCTTTTCCCCAGCTCAAACTGGGCAATATCAGGATTTCCCTCAAGCCAAATATATCACCTTATTTCTAGCAATTTAGACACCCTTGGGTGCTGGTTTAAAACCATCAGGTGCCCAACTGGGTGCAGCAGGTTCACTGTACTATTTTTTCTGCCCTCTTGGGGAATCAACTTCACACTCTGAGGAGAGTAAGTTCCATCACCATTTCTATGTCTGTTGCTTCAAATTTCAGCTCGCTCCACTTCAAACTCTTTTCTGAGTACTGTGAGCACTCGAGGTAACTCCAAGAGCATCACCCCTCGCTCAGTGACCCTCTGATATCTGCTCCTGCCAGCCTGGCTTGGTGGCAAAACCCAGCAAGGGGCAAATCCACAGTGAAGCTGAGCAGCTGAAATCAGCTGGAGCCCCAAGGTTTAGCATTTCCCAAGGTCCAGCTTGGCCTGAGCAGGGCTGGAATTAAAACACTGCTTTGTTATGAGCAGAGAAGCCCCTGGGGGAAGGATAAAGTCGGCAGAAGGGGCAAAGCCAGGCTGCCAAAGTGCAGCCCCCGTTTTCAGCTTCCCAACTGCTCCCTGCCGAGCTCCAGCTTCGAGGGCTCTTCCCCCAACCCGAGAATGAGCAACTTCAATGCACAATTATCCCTCGCAAAGACCTCAGAGCGTTTTCAGGTGCAAACTTGATTTTGGAGCTGAAGCACCCAAGCCTGCAGGACAGGAGTGGGGAGCTGGCTCTGCCAGAGGCAGGAAAAAAGACCTGGTGCTGATGAATGAGGCACATCGAGAGCCCTGCAGATGGATGTGGGGGGCTGCTCCTGGGGTCTCCCCAAAAGCCTGGCCGGGGCAGGGTCTCCGCAGAGAGCGTTTAAGGAGGGTGAGAATTCCCGGCGCTGGTGGCTGAGGGAAAGGGCTGTTCATCCATCTGCTCAGCTGCTAACAGGTGGCTCAGGAGCGGGATTGCGCATTACTCAGCCCCTGCTTTATTTACTATCACCGGAAGGGAGCTCAGCCCATCGCTTCGCAGCGCCGCTCTTTCCTCGTCGCAGGACGCGCATTAACCCGTCCTGTCCCCACCTTTGGGGACACCGGGCTGATGGGACATCACAGCGCCCAGTGTGTGCAGGGACACCTCGCTGGGGCTGGGAAAGGCTCCCCAAACGCAGCCCAAACCCCCCCAAAGGGTCTGTGAACCGCACAGATCAACGCCGCAGCTCTGCCCCGGGGTTTTGCAGCCCAGACACAGCCAGGGAAGGTGGAGACCACGGTCCCCCCCACCCCTCGCTCACTCAAGGTTGTCCCCGGTGTCCCGGCGGGGATCGGGAGGGCGAAGGGGACCCGGCAGCAGAAGACAGGAGGGGACGGAGAGGCAGAAGGGCTGGAGGAGGAGAGGCGGCGGGGATGGGGACAGGACGGAGCGGGATGAAGGGATGAATAGGGAGGATGGAGGGATGAGAGCGACAGAGAGGCAGTGGGAGCGCAGGAGCGGAGACGGGAGGAGGCGGAGAGGCGGCTGGGATGGGGACAGCAAGGGGCGGAAGGACGGAGAGGCTGCGGGGACGAAAGCGGTGAAACAGGACAGCCAAGGATGCGGGCAGGGGTGCCAGCAGCCCCCGGCCGCCCTTACCTCCACGTCCTCTCCGTAGAAGCGCACCATGGACGCGTCAGCCACCAGCAGCGTCTCCACGTAGCGCGCCTGCGACACGAAGCGCGGGGCCCTGCGCGGCCGCCCCGCTCCGGCGCTGCCCTCAGCGCTCCCCGCGCCTCCCGGCGGGGCCGAGCGCCGCCTCAGCCGGTGCAGCCGCCTCCAGGGCGGCCCGGGCGCGGCCGGGCCCAGCGGCTGCAGCTCGTAGGCCGCCCCGTCCAGGAGAAAAGCGGCTCTGAAGCCGCGGCCGCCGCAGCTGCTGAGCACGGCGGGGGCATCGGGGCTGCCCTCGACGGCGCCCGCGTAGAAGCAGCCCCGGCGCGGCGGCGGCGGGGGCGGGCGGCGGCTCCCCAGGCGCTGGAGGCGGAGGCGGGGGGCCAGGAACGCGGTGTCGGGGCGGAGGCGGAGGACCACGGCGCGGCCGAAGGCGGCCAGGCGCAGGGCCAGCTGCCCCGACGGCGCGGGCAGGCGGGCGGGCAGCACGGGCTGAGCGTCCCGCGGCGGAGGCAGCGCCCAGGCGTGGCACAGCAGCAGCAGGTGGAGCGGGGCCCGGCCGCCCAGCAGCGCCCGCCGCCCCATCCCGGCACGGCACGGCCCCGCACCCCCCGGGCTCTTCCCTCCGCGCCGGCCGCCGAGCCCGCTGTATTTATACTTTCTCCCCCCGGCTTTGACATAAGAGGTTTATTTTTGATCTCTCGCTGTTCTCCCCACTCCCCTCCCCTGCCAGCCGGAGCCTGGGGGAGGAGGAGAAGTGAAAGAGAGAGAGAGGAGGGGAAAAAAAAAAAAAAAGAAAAAGAGACAGAAAAAAAAAAATCAAAAATATCCCCCCCAAAACCAGGAAAAAAAAAAAAGAAAGAAAAAAAAGGACGAAGAAGAACAGAAGGAAAAAAAAAGGAAAAAAAAAAAGGGGAAAAAAACTAAAAAAAAAATAATCCAAAAAAACCAACCCCAACCCACTTTTGGATACGATTTGAGGCCAATCAGGCGCCGGCAGCCCCGCCTGCCTCCAAGTGTCAACTCCAGCCTGTTGCTCTCTCAGTATTAACCCCTTCTTCAGCCCCAGCGCTGCCCTCACGGATCTGATCCTTCCCAGCCTCTGAGGGTCCTGCCTCGGGAGAGGGGCTGGCACAGTTCCCCCTCCACCACCACGGAAGGATTTACTCCAAAGGGCTGATTCTCGGCATCCCTTCCCAGCTGGAAAGCACTCGGCCCGTGCCAGCTGGAGCGCATCTCGTTTCAGAAGGTGCCTCGGGAGGTTCCCATGTCCTTCCCTTAGCCAGGGACAGAGAGGGCTTTGGGCCCCAGGGAAAACTCCAACAGGACACACGTACAAGGAGTTTCCATGCTCTGAACCAACAGCTGGATCCACATGGGGTTTCCTCCAGCTGGAATAAGACAACCGGCTAAATCAGCCTTGTGGAAAATACCTATGAGAATATTACAATGCAGCCAGCTCCTCCTGTTGCTCTTCTTTTGTTTGTTTCTCTGTGTGCCTTGTGTGACTTCATTTACAAACCCTTCATTCACCCCGTTTCAGAGTTTGAACTCCCAGCCGAATTCCCTTGCAGTGAGGAAAAACCCTGCAGCAATGTAAAAGCCTCGGGCTGTAAATCCAGGTAGCTGCTGTATGCTCGGCGTGGTGAACGCCAGGAGATGGGCAGAAACATTCTGTCCCTGGCTGGGAACCCACTCAAAACCAGGGAACAACCGGCTGTCACGGAGAAAGGGAAATCGCTACGTATATATTACTCCTTCTTTCCTCCTGAGCCCTCCTTCTCCATTAGTTCATGAAATTCCTGGCCCCCGGAGCGCCCTTTGTGCGGCACTGGAACATCCTGGGACGTCCTTGCTGCAGTTTGGGGGTGGTGGATCCTATCCTGCTCCGTGCCCTGATTTTCTAAACCTCCTACGGGGGTAGCCCACGTTTAGGGCTTGGGCTGTGCTCCTTTAACCTTGCCGGGAGTGCCAGCCCAAGGACCAGCTCCTCCACACTTGTTTTTTTTTCCCCCTCTCAGCCTAATCTTAAAAAGAAGTGATAGAGCAAAGCAGCATTTGTCACCTCAGGATTCCTGGGAAACCAGAGTCTGGCCAGTGCTGAGTAATGAGGAGTGGGGTTAAAGGCTGCTCTCCCTTTACTCCGGGGTGTATTTACATCTCCCTCTCTATTATTATCTCCACTTAAAAGCCACATCTCTACCTATATAGTAAACACACAGCCCTGCCTCCAAACAGCAGCTGCCCTGGGGCCACGGCTCTGCTTGCTCCTTTTTAAAGTGTGGGGTTTGCAACTCTAGCAGAGGAGGAAATAATAATTAAAAATAATTCTGGATGTTTGTGGTGGACAGTGACCGAGGTGTGGAAGGGAATGCTTCCAATCCAGATGTTGGGTGGCCAAAAAAATGCAGGGAGGGAGAAAAGCAAGCCCAGGTGCAGTGGGGTTTGGTCTGGGACACGTCTCCATATCTAATGGGGTCCTCCCAAACCCCAGAGCCTTGGCTGGTCTCCTCAGCAGCCCCCTCCTCTCCTGGCAGGGAGCTCAGTCTGCAGCTGCTTCTTTCTACTGACTCGGGTGGGTTTTCCTCCCTCTCCAGCTTCGCCGGGCTGGGGACACTTTGTATTTTAACACCAGCAGGGAAGTGCAGAGCCAGGACCAGGAGCCAAAAGCGAGCCCTGGCTCTGCCTCCTCCAACCCCAAACCCCAAACCGAAGGTGCCAACATCTCCCGGGGCTTTGCCTTCCCGCAGGAGGGGAGGCAGGGAGGCGGTGCCCCTGCTCTGAACGGGGACAGGTAAGGCTGCAAGGCAACAGGATGTAATTTATTCCCGGCTTTCCGCTCCCGGAGCTGCATCTTTGATCTGGGAGGACGCGCTTGCATCTTAGCTTGGAGGCACCGCTGGTTCTCATTAGCGGCTCGCTCTGCAAACAGTAGCTGGAATTCCTCGTAGCCTCGCCGGGCTCGTTATAAACCAGCCCGAAGAGGCGCTGGGAAAGAGCAAAACCCCACCTGGCTGCCCCTCTGCAGCTCCTCCCGTCAAAGGGTGAAGAGCCTCAAGGCTTTTGGGGGTTCCTGCTGCTGAACCCCTCGCAGGATGCGCCGTCACCAAACCTCGCCCTCCTCTCGCCTTTGCAGGAGCTGCCCGAGCATGTGAAAGCCATTAACTCCCCAGTCACTGTGATTTAAAGACCCTTTTGATCAAACAGCTTGGAAACGCCTGCGCTGCTCCCCTCCGCACATCCCCAGCTCTGCAGGGCAGCTCCCTCCTGTCCCCTTCCCCAGGGGCTGCTCCTGCCCGACACCCAGGGAAATCCCTTCACCCAGGGGAGTCCCAAGGGATTTTTGGCTCCCGGGATGAGGCAGACCCACTTTCCTGCTCTGCAGCAGCCAGACCGCCCCGTTTCGAGCGAGTCCGGGATGCTTTGCTGTCCCTTCCTTGCTTTGCACATCCAAATTTGCAGCTCCAGGCTGAGTTTTAGTTATTCCTTTTCGCCCTCAGCGCGGAGAAAGCGCTTGGGACAATTATTTGAGCTGCTAATGAAGCAGCTGCAATCCTCCCCCAAACTGAGACCGCTAGATGTCAGCGCTGCCCTGCGCTGCGGTGGGAAATCCATCAATCCATCCCTGGGAATTCTCTGGGAAAGCGAGAGCGAAGGGGTCCCGCAGCCACCCCAAACCCCCACCCCACAGCAAAAGGAACATTTCCATTTAGTTTACGTTTAAAGCGATCAGATGGGCGGAAATGTCTACCAGCAAAGCAGCTGGGCTTTAAATCCCAGTCCTGGCCTGTGTCCTGCCGAGTTACCTTCAGTGAAACCATGCTGGCTGTGAGAGTTGGTGAGGGGGAGTCAGGGAAATGGTTCCTCCTGTGAGGAAAGGGGAGATTTGGGCTTGGTTTGGAGCCAGCGAGTGAATTGAACAGCGAAATGTGCCAGTAAAAATCTGGAATCGCTGCTGGCCCTCCCCTTTCCCCATGGCCACAGCCACGAGAGGGCCCTCCTGCCTTAAAAGTGGTGGTGATTTAGGGTTTGGTGCCTGAAAACTCTGAATACCCCGTTAAAAAAGGGGTTTTCCTACCCGTTAGTGCTGTATTTGAAGGCCCCCGCGGTGCAGCAGCTCATCCCTGGAGATGATTTATCAGCAGACCCGAGGGTTGGCTGCTGGGAGAGTGGTGCTGGGCAAATTCTAATTCTCCTGGATCACCTAAACGTGGGAAAAGAAGATTTTTAGGAGTCAGGGAAGGGCAGGGACATCCAGGCTGGGTCTTGGTTCATCAGCTGATGGTGCTGCCTCTGAAATTTGGTGCCCTTGATGCTGGGCACATCAAGAGCCATGGCTGTGATTTCATGGTTTAATTTGCTTTGATACAATGTGCAAGAATTCCATTTCTAATTTCTAAACCATCATTAGTTGGTTGGGTTTTTTTTTTTCATATAAATTTCTCTATTGCCCGTGTTTATTCTCAATTTTTATTTGCATTTTGATTTGTAACCCCATCATCCATTGCCTTCATTCCATTTCATACCTGGATTTCCAGAGCAGGGATGTGGCACCAGAGGTCAGCCTTGCCTCAGGGTAGGTTTGGAGCCTCAGTTGTGTCCAGGTGGAAGTGAGCAGGTTTATGGCTTTCCAAAATCAAAGGCTAAATCCTGTTCCCAGCATTGCAGCCTCCAACCTGGGGAGATGCTTCTCTGCTTGCTGTCTGGGTCTTGGGGCTTCCAAGGTGTCCATCAGTGGGAAGATCTTCCAAGGATTGTCTGGTCCTTCCTGAGACTCCAAAATTGTGTCTGCTCTGGGGTTAAAACCCTCTAAACCCCTTCAAGCCTGCTGTAGGGCTGCTTTTCCTATGGAGCAGCCCAGAAATTCTCTAAATAAAGATGGAGAATTTATGTTAGAACGAGAATATGCTTTTCTACAAATAATAATAATAAAATCTCCCCTCCTCTCTATTCCACTCTCACATGGTTTGTGGGTTGATGAAAATGAATAAACTTTGTGATGGTTTTCCTGAGTGATGGGCACCCTCCAGAGCTGGATGTGGGATCCCCATCACCCCAGGTTTATTCCAGATGTGCTTCGATGACCCCTCAGGCTCACCCAGACCTACAGCCTCACCCTTGGAAAGCTCAGTGGCTTTGTGCCCCTTTGGTGCCCGTGTTCCTGACACCAGCATCCCAAAAAGGGAATTAATCAAGGATGGACCTGCCCACGGAGGGAACGATTCAGTGCTCTGAGTCCTGGGTCATCAGTCTCCAGGCTGAAGGTGAGAAGAAACATGAGATACTGGATTTTGGGATTTGTGGCTCTTCTAAATTTTCACATACTCTTTGAAAACACGATGGAAAAACCTGTGTCTCTCTTCCTCCAACAGGAGAAAGCCTTAAATACACAGGGGAGTGAGCAGAGGGGGGATTTTGGATGCCTTCAGAGGGAATGAACTATCAGCACCCCCAGGACCTGCTGGAAATCGTGCAAAACCAGGAGTTACATCACATTTTCCAGCGTACCGTGGTATTCCCAACTGGAACCTTCCCAGATTCCAGAGGTGCCATTGTGTGTCAGGACATTGTGAGAGGGATGAACAAGGCACAGGGACCCTTCTCCCTGTGTGTGGGACACAGAGATGAGCGCTTCAAGAGCTCTGGAGCACAGATCCTCCTCTCCCACCCCCACTGTTGTGTGGGACGGGGTGGGGAGCCTCAGGAGGAGCCCCCTGCCCACCTCCTGTCCTGTCATCCACTCAGAATAAAGCTCATTAAATTCAGCATCTTCCTGGCCCAAGGATGGGGCAGATTTTAGGTTACTGAGTCCTCCACATGCTCAGGGTTCTCACCCTCAATGACCCCACCTAGACCCAGCTAGATTTTTTTTTTCTGCAAGCCTTTATTTCCTGGAAAGCTGACTAACAATGCACTTTGACTCATGCTCAGTCCCTGGGAATGATCTTCCTTCCTGCCTAGCTGATGAGGAGTTGGGAGAGCACAGCCTGAACTTTTGGGTGAGAGCTCAAGCCTCTGACATGCCAACCTTTTAGCTAAAATCCAGTGCCTGAGTGGCAGTTTTCCCTGCCTTAACCACCTTTCTGCTCCATCCTTGGCCTAAAATTCCCAGATGGTCTATTTAAAACAATTTCTTTGGTGAACTGGAACATCCAAGAGATATATGAGGTTTGAGGTGGTCATTTTTTCTCTTTTTGCATTTTAAAAAATACATTTGCATCACAATGGTGAATAAGAGAAACAAAATAACCTGGTGCTTCCTGGGGATGCTTGGGATGAAGCAAGAGGAAGATAGGAGGAGAATCCACACTGCAGACCAGCTCACACTGATATTTCAAGATCAGAGTGAGCGATGGATTAAGCCTGAGTGAAATAGGCTTTACCTTAAAGTGGTTTCTAGACAAAAATCAAAGCAGAAGCTGAATCCACCTTAAATACCTTGATATATTTCATTATCTGCAGCTGCTCAGAGTGTTCCAAAGGCATCTTCCATCTCCATTCCCTGTTTGCTGTGTTCAAGTCACACATATTCCATCCCATTCCATATTCCCATTTCCATCCAACGCAGATGAGCTGCAGGAGGTGAGGAGCAGCCAGGCTCAGCCCCAAGCACCTGGAAGGACATGGAGTGACACCAAGGTGTCACCAATGACCAAGGTGTCACCTGGGCCAGCTCCTTCCTTCAGCCGTGGGGTGCAAGCAGCTGCTGGTTTATCCCCAGAGAGAAAAAAAAATCACATCATGTCCTCGAGCAAGGGGAAAACTAAAATAAAAACGTGCCTCCTCCTTTCCTGGAGGGCTTTGAAACATTCCTGTGCCTGCTGGAGCTGCCTGGAAAGGGTGAGCAGGATGTGCTCCTCGTACTCCACAGCTTTTCACTCACCCTGGGCAGGGAAGTGAGGCAGCAGATGGGTTGGTTTGCAAACAGAGCAACCTGCCTTGGGTGCTGGGTGATTCCCAGCTGTTCAGAGTGAGGGTTGGGGATGCTCCATCCCTGTGCTCCCAGCCCATGGCTGCTGGCACAGCCTCAGCACCACAGGACACAGCGAGCCCCGTGCCTGGTGCATCCTGCCAGGCACAGCCAAACCGCTCACATTTGCTGCCTGCCCTTCCCCATCAGGAGGCAATCAAATGTTCTCCAGGCTGCAGATAAAGTTCCTGCCAGCTTGGTTTGACTCATCCTCTTGATGAGAGTTCCCAGATGGAGGGGCTGGAGCTCAGGGGCAGCACTAACTCTGGATTGATGACCTCTAGGCTGAGGAGGCTGGTGGCAGCTCTGGAAGCCTGTGGCACTCTGGATGCTGCTGTTGGAGAATCTCATCCTGCTGAGCAGAGCAAGGTTGTGGGAAGCAGAAATCCCCTCCTGGCACCTCGAGATGCTCAAGACTCTGTCCCTCTTCCCTTGCTCCTCCACTCCCTGGGCTGCCCACTACCAACATCCCTGGGCACGCTGCACTTTGGCCAGCACAGAAAATCCCTGATTCCCTCAGCCCAGTGCAGTCAGATGTGGAGTTTTTTGGGTCACAAGTTCAGCTGCAAGGCACACAGCTGAGCAAACCACAGCACGGGGACACACTGACAGCAAAAGGAGCTGGGCTCTGGGCTCTGTGCCTTGGATTCTATTTCATACATGCACACTTTCTTCAGCTGTTCTTGGATTTCAAAGGATTTCAGCCCTTGCTGAAATCACATCAAACCCAGCTTGTCCATGAGACACCTTAATTTTATCACTAAACCCAACTGTGGTGCTCACTGGTGCTGATAAATCTGTTCCTCAGCTACAGGTTCTTGCTGAGGGCTCTTCACTGCTCTCCAAAAATCCCATCCACAGTGAGACCTTTCTACCTCCCAAGAGCATTAACTGCCCCAGTGTCCTCCACACACTGTGCTGGTGCTCCCTGGGTTTGGTGGGTGTGGGGAATTCCCGTGTGCTCCATACAGGTTGTTCTGTGGGCTCAGAGGAGAGGACATTGCAGATGTTAACACTCTTGGAGTGCACTTTGGTGGGCAGGGATGAAGGGAGGCTGCTCAGGAGTGGAAATTGCCTTTGCCCCCCAGCTGGAGCCCCTGAATGAGGGTGGAGCGGGGTGGAGGTGCCCTTCCAGGAGTGCACTGGGAGCTGCTTTGCTGGGGAGAACAGGGATCCCCCCGGTGTGAATGCAGGGATTGTTGGGGCACTGTTACACTGGGGTGGCAGGTCTGGAGGACCATGGAGGGGCACAGCCCCCAGATCTCGGTGCTAGACACCTCTGAGCTGTGGAAAACATTGATCTTCCTGAATAAAGCTGAGAACTAAGCCTTCAGCTGCCAAACAGCGGGTTCCTCACTGCACTGAACTGTCCCAAATACCAGCAGAGAGCAGAGGATGGAGAGCTGGAATAGCTGACCTTTAAAGTTCCCTTCCAACCCAAGCTATTCCATGACTCAATGATTCTATGACCTTTTATCTTCCCTGCACACCCCTGTGGTAACCAGAGGCCCCCTCCCCTCGGGGTCACAGAGCTCCATCCCTTCGCTTAGAGCAGGATTCAGAAAAATTGGAGAGTGGCAGGAGAGAGCCTGGCAGGTGGGAGCATCCCTGGGGGGCTGCAGGAATAAAAGAGAAGAGGGTC
>VZSR01001113.1:1236139-1248648 GCA_013398615.1 Brachypodius melanocephalos | reverse complement strand
ACTCCCCTGCGCCTGGACCCCGACATCAACGGGCCTGCTTATTTCAGAGGGGGCCCAGCCGAGCCCCCACGGGGAGGGCAGGCGGTGGTGATCCAGCTCTCGGCTTTCGGGGAGGATTTCTACCTCCACCTCTCCCCGGACTCTCGCTTCATCGCGCCCGCCTTCGCCGCCCAATACCTGGGGGCTGCCGCCCGGCCGCTCCCCGCTCTCCGCCACTGCTTCTACTCGGGGGATGTCAACGCCGACCGCGAGTCCTTCGCCGCCCTCAGCCTTTGCGGGGGGCTCCGGGGGGCTTTCGGCTACCGCGGAGCCGAGTACCTGATCAGCCCGCTGGCGGGGGGCGCGGCCGGGGGGCTCCACCGCCTGCAGCGCCGCAGCCCCGGCCGCCCCGTCGGGGCCGGAGCATCCCGCTGTGCCGTGGGCTCCGCGCTCACCCCCGGCGTGCTGCAGGCTCTCGATAAGTACCGGGGCCGTGCGGGGGGGAAAGGCGGCCGGGCCAAGCGCTTCGCCTCGGTCCCGCGTTACGTGGAGACCTTGGTGGTGGCCGACGAGTCGATGGTGAAGTTCCACGGGGATGACCTGCAGCACTACCTGCTCACCCTGATGGCCACGGCCGCCCGCCTCTACAAGCACCCCAGCATCCGTAACCCCATCCAGATCTCCGTGGTGAAGTTCCTCCTCATCGGGCAGGATGACAAGGGGCCCAAAGTCACCAGCAACGCCGCCCTCACCCTCCGCAACTTTTGTGCCTGGCAGAAGAAGTGGAACAAGGTCAGCGACAAGCACCCCGAGTACTGGGACACCGCCATCCTCTTCACCAAGCAGGTGGGTGCAGGGGGTGGCCCGGAGGAGCTGTCCCCGCCTGTCACAGCCCTGCACCGGGCTGAGGCGTTCTGCCACCTGTGTGCATGACGGGGGCGGTGGTGCCCGTGGCTGATCCCTCTTTCCCAGGGAACCTCCACTCTCAGATGCTGGGGTGGGGGGTGCAAGGCATGGAGCAAGCCGACTTGGGCCAGCCCTTGCTGTGCCCTGGGCAGGTTTTGGCTGGAAAAATCCCTGCCATGGGGTGAAAGAGGTGTCCAAAGGCAGGTTTGCCCCACGGGCAGGAACCTGCTGCTCTGTCTCCTGCCTCCGTGCTGGAGCTTGGCAGCAAGCGCTCTGGCGTGCACCCTGAAATGAGAGGTCTGAGCCCAGAAGAGGAGGAGCATGGTCCCGCTTCCCCCTCCCCAGCTGGGAAGAGCTCACAGTGCCACCTGCCAAGAAAAAACCTCTCCCTGCTCGCTCTGACTCATGCTCGAGGTCCTCCTGAGAACCTGGACCTCTCCTCAGCGCTGGCTGTGCTGCATGGAGCCGGTTCAGGGCTGGAAGTGAAGCACCAGAGGTTCAGCCAGCGCTGCAGCCCTCGGGTGGGGGAGAGGGGAGAGCCACTGCCACCCCTGCTGTGGGCTGGCCCCATCCCTGTGGTGGGAGAGAGGCTTGGAGCCGCCTTTGGCGTGGTGATGTGGGGTGTGGGGTGAGCTCTGCATCCTCCCACCCCCACAAACTGGGTGCCACTGAAGGTCCCCCAGCCTCTCCCCATTGTTCCTCTTCCTCTGTAGTCCTGTGTCAGTGTGGACATGTCCAGTGCCTGCATCCCAAAATCACTGATGGGGTGGGAGGAAGATGAGCCCGGCTTGGAGGGGACAGTCACGTCTTCTCCTGGCTGCAGCAGGCTTTGGCAGAAAAAGCTCCTTGCGTTTTCTCCTTCCACTGTCCCTGCCCAGATGTTTTTGGATTAGGGACAGGTGAATAGCTCCCCTCAGCGGCAGGGAGACCATTCCCAAAACATTTTTCCAGGTCAAGCTCGTGTGGGTGGGAAGGACACAGCATCCAGCTCAGTTCAGCTGTCCCCAGCCTGGGCTGAGAAAGGGCTGACAATGGCCTGGAGCAGCAGTGATGCTGTGCAGGACGTGTGAGATCTTGTCCTGTGTGTCTTCTTGTCCCCCCACCCCGAGCCAGCTGTAAATCCTATGGGAGCACAGAGAGGATGGAAGCCCAGGCTGCTGGAGCAGCTCAGAGAGGAGGACACTGCTGACACCTCTGCAGGGACGAGCCAGCTCCACCTCTGGTGGAAACCCAGTGAGGTCACTGGAGCTGCACGTGGGACAGCGCCAGCCCCAGCGACTCAAAAGATGTGGATCACGTCTGGGCTGCATTTTTTACACATTGCTAAACCATCCATTCCTGAAATCCCAAAGCAAGCTCCATGCAAAGGCACACGGTCAGGGAGACATCTGCCTTCCTTGAGTGCATCCATCTGTGGTCCCCTGACATCCTGGAGCTTATCTTCCTGCCAAAAAGCTGTTACATAAGCCCCCAACTTAAATTTCGCCTCCAGCCTGGTTGATAGGCAGTTTTCAGTTGTGTTGATGAGTTGCTGATGAATGGGGCTCTCTTTTTTTACTGCTTGGATTTGCTCCCTTCCAACATCGGTGATGCTGGGTGATGGATTTGCCTTTGGGAAGCTCAGTCCTGATCAGCTGCTGGGTGCAGATTCCCTTCCTACCCGAAGGAAATACCCTCCACTGCTTGTTGGAGGGTCCTGCAGAGCATCCAGCCTTCAGCTGCCCTCCTGCCTCCTGGAAATATCCCTGCACACCATGGCAAAGGGCTTGTCCATCCTTCCCACCCCTCCTGGACCTTGGTGTCACACCGGCAGGTGTTTGCTTCACTGAAGAACCAAAGGGATGTTGCATGAAGGAACATCTGGCTGCAGCCTAGCACGTGGCTGATGCTGTTGTGGAGATTTGGAGACTGCAGCTCAAGCCTCAGCTTTCTGGAGTTGCTTTGGATGCACACAGGAAGCCTCTGTGGCAGGGAGAGTGCTCATGACCCTCAGTAGGTGAATTGATGCACGAGCCACAAGGCTCCCCCTGACTGACCTGTGGAATGTCTTGAGACGTTCACAAGGGATGAGGAAAAGCCTTGGAAGGTCCCATGTAGGGAGGTCAGGCTGGCAGGAGACGGCTGATGTACTGAGCAGGTTGGCTGCAGCCCCTTGGGGTACCAAGCCCCCTCTCTGTATCTGTATCCACAGGGGGGATACCTGAGCGAAGGCAGAGCTGGCTCCTTGCACAGTCACGTTGCTTTCCCACCCTGAACCTCTTCCATTCCTCTCTGCTCCCCTCCTGAGCAGCCTCGACCCCTGACAAGGCTGCAGGAGGTGTTCAGGCGGGGGATCAGGACCTCTCATTAAAGCGCAGAGATGCTTTGTGGCACCCCCCGGCTGTGCTGAGGAGGCTGCAGTGAGGAGTGAGGGCAATCCCCCTGCAGAGGCGCTGCCTGTGTGTCCCAGCGAGGCTCGGAGCAGAAGTGGGTCAGTGTGTCAGTGCAGGTGTTGGGCTGGGAGCCAAAGCTCGCTGTGCTGGCGAGGAAAAGAGCTCTTCAAAGAGCACTGAGGGAGCCGTGAGAGTGAGGCTGTGACGTTCCTCCCCATGCCCTATGCTCTCCCCCAGGCCCCCAGTGCTCGGCAGAGGATGGACAGAAGGTTCTGGGCAAGCTGCACCCCTGGATTGGCTCAGTGTGGGGATGGCACTGGGTCCTGGTGGTGTTTTGGGGCTGACACTCTGCACCTGGGCTTGCCAGCACCATTAATCAGCCTGTGCCCATCAGTGGTGACACCGCCAAGGCAACGGGAGGTTGTCACCTCCTCTCCCTGCTGTACAATGGGTCAGGGGTGCAGCAGCATCCCAGCTGCTCAGTAAAATTGCAGAGCAAAGCGCTGAACCCAGCTGTATGATGGGGATTTCCACGACCAGTGCAGACCCAGACGTTTCTTCGCGTCACCTCTCTGGAGATCCCGCTCTTGTCTCCGCACTCCGTAGCCTCAGGTCCTGTTAAAGCCATCTCAGCCCTGGCTGGGGCTCTCTGAAGTCATCAGGGCTGTTCTTTACCCACGACTGAACCTGCCTGCACGGGAATGCCTTCGGCTTGGAAACCTTGCTGGAAATATTGGCAGAGCAGCTCCTGCAGGATTTTGAGCAACCCAGGCACTTTGGCTGGGCGAGTGCTGAGCATGAATCACACTTATTTATAGCATGGGAGCGCCCAGCGAGTCCCTTACTTTTCTTTTCATGTGGAAAACAGCTCCGTGCCCACTGCATGGCCTCCCCAGCAGCACCAAGGGAGGGGAGGATGCTCCAGCCCTCCCAAAACAAAACCACACCCCAGCAGGGGAAAGAAGCACCTGGGACAAGGTTTCTGCCATGCTGAAGCATCTGTGTGTCATAAATGGACTTTTTTTTTAGCACGAGCACTTGGGGAAGGGTCAGATCTGCCTACGATGAGACCTTTCCCAGCATCTCTCCTGGCAACATCCATGTGGGGTCTGCCTGTCCCCAGTTTGGGGGTGGAAGCCTGGGCTGATTCCTCCTTTGATCAGCTGGGCTTGGTTGCTCCTTGAAGGATGGCTGCAGAGTGTCTTAGAGAGGCAGGAGCACTTTCTTTAGCCTTGGAAACCTCTGGATCTGGTCCAGGGCTTTCTTGTTCCTCAGAAGAGCTGAGAAATGAGATTGAGAGGTGGCTCAGCCCTCCAAGGCCAGATGTGTTCCCATCCATCCACCTGGGTCTGGTCCTTGAGCTCACAGGACGAAGGGAACCAGACTGGCTCCCCCGTTTCAAAACCAGCTCCACCCGGGCCAGAGGAGCTGTTTGGGTAGGAAAAGCTGTTGCTGAAGGCAGGGCAGGATGCTACACACATCCCTGTGCCAGGGTTAGGTGTAACCACACCGTTGCAGCCTGGGCTGGGTCAGCATTGAGGTTTCCTGAGGTATCCTGGTGTAGTTCCCATCCCTTTGGGGATTGGACGCTCCCCGTGGAGGGCCAGGGATGAGGTGGGGAAGAGGAACTGTGACCCCTGTGCTGTCCCCAGGACTAACCCCTTCCCTCTGTGACTGGCAGGACCTGTGTGGTGCCACCACCTGTGACACGCTGGGGATGGCAGACGTGGGCACCATGTGTGACCCCAAGCGCAGCTGCTCTGTCATCGAGGACGACGGGCTGCCCTCGGCCTTCACCACCGCCCACGAGCTGGGTAAGGCTCCCAGCCCTCCTCTTCCTCTCAGGGGGAGTTCAGGAGCTGGCAAGGCTCAGAGCAGCCCTGGCTCCAGCCTCTGGGAGATGAGACAATAGGCGCTATCTGGTGATAAACTCTGCCATGGGTACAAGGCTCCTCCTGAGCCTGGTGGGAAAGGGCTGCTGAGGAAGCAGAAGGCTTTGCTCTGGGTTTCCAGGATCCAGGAGTCCTGAAATAACAGGCACACCTACCTCTGGAAGGGAGGGGACAGCAGGGCAAGTGCTGAAGTCACCTGTCACCCTCTCTTCACAATTTCCCTTGCCTTTCCTTTTCCGTGTGCTTTCCATGAGCACAAAGCATCCGTGAGAGAGCTGGAATGTTTGCTGACTCTTCTGGGCTGTCCACAGCTGCCATCCTTGCAGGGGTCTGCCCCTCTCCATGTCTCAGTCTCCCTTTAAAGAAGCTGGGAGGGGGGCCCCTGCTCATTGTGCTGGGTTATTCATGCTGCCTCCCTTATCCCATCCCCAGGTCACGTGTTCAACATGCCCCACGACAACGTGAAGGCCTGTGAGGAGGTCTTTGGCCGGCTCAAGACCAACCACATGATGTCCCCCACCCTCATCCAGATCGACCGTGCCAACCCCTGGTCAGCCTGCAGCGCTGCCATCATCACTGACTTCCTGGACAGTGGCCATGGTGAGCCCCCCTGTGCCCCTCACCCCCACCTGTGTCCCCCTCCCCTAGGAACAGGGTCTGTCTCTGCAGATGTTTCCTGGGAAAAGGTGCTTGGCTGTAGACCTCTTCCTCTCCTGGCTCTGGAAACAAATTTAGAAGGAAACAGTGGGTTGGCAGCATTTCTGTAGTGTCCAGACCTCCTGGGTGTCCCCAGCAGTGACATCTGCACTCAGGCTGCTGGCACAGCTCCGAGGCATCACCAGGAGATAGAATCATCTGTGTGTGGGATAGAGCCAAGATCGAGGGCATCCCTGGGGTAGTTTTGGCCCAACCTCTCCCTGCAGCAGCGCTTTCCCTCCCCACACCGCTCCACACAACCCCAGCACCTGTCAGACGCCCTCTCCCCGCTCCTGCAGGGGATTGTTTGCTCGACCAGCCCGCCAAGCCCATCCCTCTGCCCGAAGACCTGCCGGGGACGAGCTACAGCCTGAACCAGCAGTGTGAGCTGGCCTTCGGGGTGGGCTCCAAGCCCTGCCCCTACATGCAGTACTGTGCCAAGCTCTGGTGCACGGGCAAGGCACGGGGGCAGATCGTGTGCCAGACACGGCACTTCCCCTGGGCCGACGGCACCGCCTGCGGGGACGGGCGCTTCTGCCTCAAGGGAGCCTGCGTGGAGAGGCACAACGTCAGCAAGTACAGGGTGAGTGCTGGGCTGGGAGCCCCAAAAACACCCCAAAGGGGTTACTCAGTGGGTACAGGGTGAGTGCTGGGCTGGGAGCCCCAAAAACACCCAATGGGGTCACTCAGTGAGTACAGGGTGAGTGCTGGGCTGGGAGACCCAAAATCACCCCACAGGATCTCTCTGAGCAGGTGCTGGCTGACATGTCCCCAGTCTCCTGGTAGTGGAGAGCCAGCATGGGGACAGGGATGTGGGAAGAGCAGGAGATCCCTGGGGTATCCTGTGTTTCTCAAGGAGTGAGGCTGCTGCTCTGCTCCAGCCAGCCCTGGGCAAGTTTCACAGAGTTTGCTCCGTTGGAGGGGACCCACAAGGATCACTGAGTCCAACTCCTGGCCCTGCTCAGGAGCATTCCTAGGAGTCACACCACATGCCTGAGAGTATTGTCCAAATTCTTCTTGAGCTCTGTCAGCCTTGGGGCTGTGAGCACTTCCCTGGGAGCCTGTTCCTGTGCCCAAGCACCCTCTGGGGGAAGAACCTTTTCCTGATATCCTGATATCCAACCTCACCCTCCCCTGACACGACTTCAGACCCCTCCCTTGGGTCATAGAGAAGAGATCAGCACCTACCCCTCGGATTCCCCTCACAGGGAAGGTTTGTGGGTGGTTGGAGGGGATGAAGGGATGGCTCCAAGCGTGGAGATGATGGGTTTGCAGCCCCCCATCCTGTCCCTCCCTGCAGGTGGACGGTGGCTGGGCCAGGTGGGCGCCGTACGGGCCGTGCTCTCGGACGTGTGGCGGTGGGGTGCAGCTGGCCAGGAGGGAATGCACCGACCCCACACCGGCCAACGGGGGCTCCTACTGCGAGGGCATCCGCGTCAAGTACCGCTCCTGCAACCTGGAGCCCTGCGCTGCTGCAGGTAAGGGCTGCACCAGCCCCAGGGAACCAAAGCTGGAGGTGCAGGCTGGTGCCCAACACCACGTCCCTGTTGTTTTCAGTGCCAGGGAAGAGCTTCCGTGAGGAGCAGTGTGAGGCTTTCAATGGCTACAGTCACAGCACCAACCGCCTCACCGCCTCCGTCTCCTGGGTTCCCAAATACTCCGGAGTCTCGCCCCGGGATAAGTGCAAGCTCATCTGCCGGGCCAACGGCACCGGCTACTTCTATGTGCTGGCACCCAAGGTGGGTGAGAGACCCCAGGGTCACTGGGATGGCTCCAGTGTGCCTGGGAATGAGTGGATTTTCCTTGCCTGGTGGGTGGATGCTGCTAGATGAGGTGGCAGAGGATGGGAGCCCACCAGTCTGGTATGAATCAGCCTGGGGATGGAGCTGGTCCATGGATGGTGTTTGATGAGGTGGTAAAGAAGGGGAGCCCACCAGTCTGGTATGAATTAGCTTGGCGCTGGAGTTGGTCCATGGAGGGTCTTCCTCTGGAAGATGTCATCTTTACCTCTTGTAAAGGTGCCTCTGGCACATTCCTGTGGTCCTGGGGTAGAGGAGGATAGTTTGGGTACTGGGGAAGCAACAGGGTGGATGTCCAGACGTGGGGCTGAGCGGGATGGTGGTAGCAGTGTCTCCTGCAATGGAAAGGGCAGGAAATTCTGTAGATGGGAGCAGAAAAGGGATGTAGTCCCATCCATCTCTTCTCTAAGATCCCAAAATCCTGCCTGCAAAGCAGAACACAAACAAAGAGCCACACAGTGCCTGCTGGCATCTCCTCAGCACCTGTGGGGTGGATTGGGGTGGGATGGGCACAGCTGGGAGGCCTTGGGAGGTGTGAGAGGGAAATGCAGCAGCTTGTTCAGCTTGTTTTGCTCACCTGGTTTAGGTTGTGGATGGCACCCCTTGCTCCCCGGACTCCACTTCGGTCTGTGTCCAGGGCAAATGCATCAAGGCGGGCTGTGATGGGAAGCTGGGCTCCAAGAAGAAGTTTGACAAATGCAGCGTCTGCGGAGGAGACAACAAGAGCTGCAAGAAGGTCTCAGGCTTGTTCACCAAACCCATGTGAGTGTTTGGTGACCATGAATGCTTCTCCTACTCCCAGCTCTGCGTTTTGGTGGGGGGGATGTGGGAAGGTTGTGGAGA
Source organism: Brachypodius melanocephalos (assembly GCA_013398615.1). Lineage (NCBI taxonomy): Eukaryota > Metazoa > Chordata > Aves > Passeriformes > Pycnonotidae > Brachypodius > Brachypodius melanocephalos. Next base: position 1,240,161 of record VZSR01001113.1, on the reverse strand, counting down.
TGGTGATGGGATAAATCCAAAATGAGCAAAATCTGCTGGTGCTCGTGTACATCACTGCACAGACACCAGGGCTGGCTCTGAAGGAGAAGCAGGACACGTTTAATGTTCTGTTGACTTCTGCTGATGGAGGGCTTATAGGTGAATTAATGCATGAGCCACAAGGATCCCCCTAACTGACCTGTGGAACATCTTGGGAAGTTCACAAGGGATGAGGAAAAGCCTTGGAAGGCCCCATGTGGGAAGGTCAGGCTGGCAGGAGAGGGCTGGTGCACTGAGCAGGTTGGCTGCAGCCCCTTGGGGTACCAAGCACCCTCCCTGTGTCTGTGCCAGCAGGGGGGGATACCTGAGTGAAGGCAGAGCCGGCTCCTTGCACGGTGCTTTCCCACCCTGAACCTCTTCCATGTCTTCCTTGCCCTTCCCAGAGGGGCTGAAGGATCTTCCTGTAACTGAGTGACATCAGCCTGGACAAAACTCAGCACAGTAGGGAGTTTCAAAATGACCTTCATGGGAAGAAGACAAACACAGGGGTGGGAGGATCTCAGGGCTGCAGCTGTAGAGTGCAGGAGATCGGGCCCTCTGTACTACCAACCAATATGATTGAGCAGAAGCTGTTTATTGCTTACAGCTTACATTTATTAAGCTGCAGTTATAGATCTTAAGCTGCTTGTTCATGCATTATTTGATTGGTTCCTGTGCCTTGTCCATCCCCCTTTATCTTTTGCATTCTTGGTAGTCTGTTTCTCAGGCTCTTCTTATTTTTCGAATGGTTTGTGTCTCCGTAACCTTGATACATTCCCAAAGAGCCGATAATAATAACAAATACCTACAGGTGGTAGTTAGGCTGGCACTCCAAGTTATTCAGACGCATTGCTACAGTTGAGGGCTGAAATAATGATGCACCATGCCTGATGTGCTGCCCTGCCCTCTCTTCTCTTTCAGGCACGGCTACAACTTCGTGGTGGTGATCCCCGCGGGCGCCTCCAACATCGACATCCGCCAGCGGGGCTACAAGGGGCTGGTCAGTGATGACAACTACCTGGCGCTGAAGAACGCGCAGGGCAAGTACCTGCTGAACGGCCACTTCATCGTCTCGGCCGTGGAGAGGGACCTGATGGTGAAGGGCAGCGTCCTGCGCTACAGCGGCACCGGCACCGCCGTCGAGAGCCTCCAGGCCTTCAAGCCCATCCAGGAACCCCTGACCCTGGAGGTGCTCTCCGTGGGGAAGATGACCCCTCCTCGGGTGCGCTACTCCTTCTACCTCCCCAAGGAGAGCAAGGAGGACAAGTCCTCCTACAAGAAGGAGGGCAAGCCCCCGCCGGACCTCAACAACAGCGTCCTCAGCCTGTCCAACCGCCTGGACGGCGGGAGGCCGAGCTACAAGCGCCCTTCCTACAAGTGGGCGGTGGGCGGCTGGGAGGAATGCTCTGTCACCTGCGGGGATGGCCTGCAGAAGCGGGCGGTGGCTTGCCGCGATTCCTACGGGCAGCCGGCCGCCGAGTGCGACGTGGCTCAACGCCCCGCCGATGTCCGGCTGTGCGGGGAGCCCTGCCCGGCCTGGGAGGCTGGACCCTGGTCTCCCTGCTCCAAAAGCTGCGGCCGGGGTTTCAAGAGACGGGCGTTGAAGTGTTTGGTGCCCGCCGGGCGCCTGCTGCCCAGGGAGAGTTGCAATTTTCGGAGGAAGCCGCAGGAGCTGGATTTCTGCACCTTGAGGCCGTGCTGAGCGGGTCGAGGGGGGCCTGCGAGGAAGGGCGTGGTGTTCCCATGGCTGGGTGAAACCAGGCAGCAGCCCGAGGTTGGGAGTAGGGGAGATGTCCATAGCACATAGCAAAAGGGGGAAAAATAAGGAAAAAAATGGGAAAAAATAAAGGGGCCTGGGTGTGGGGACAACCCCGTGCACCTGGGAGAGAGGGTTTTTACCAGCCAGGTCGCTTGGGGACAGGGCGGGAATGAACATCTACCTCGAAGCCACTGAAGGACACGGAAACCACCGGTGGAGGCTGGGAGCTGGGGGCACAGATGGAAAGCAGGAGGATCATCCCTGCCCGTGGTGGATCTGAGGTACGGGCAGGGAGATGCCCCTAAATTGCACAGATGAAGCCTCCCCCCACCTTCCCGGGACCAACCCTACCTCCCTTCTCCCTGGACTCCCCCCGCACTTATGCTCAACGGGACCAAAAGGATTTACCAATGCAACGACCACCGGTGCGATGAAGCGCTGGGACTGATGCCCCCAGGGCTTGCTGCTGGGGACTTTGTTGTCTCAGCAGCATCCCCAGGCCAGGCTGGAAGGTGGTGGCTTTATTTTCATTCTCTCCTCGTGTTTATGACCTGACCAGTGTAAATTTTATGGTGCTTAACTCTGTATTTTTTTAACCTCCTTCCTCCCTTCCTGATGGATGTAAACCTTGCATAGCAGGGCTGGTGTTATTCCCAGGGGATCTCACCAGGCCTGAAGTTTCCTATGGTGCTTTGGGATGGGGCTGTGTGAACATCCAGATGCTCCTTTGCACCTTGGTCCACCTGAAGCTTTTCAGGGCTAAAAGGGATCGCAGTGGACCTGAGGTTTGAGCTGTCATTCCAAAAAAAGCAACAAGCAGCTGTGCTGTGCTTCCACAGGGTCAGACACAGCCCCCCTAGTCACTGAGACTTTGCTTCGCTCTGGAAATGGTGCTCAATGCTCAATGGGACCCATGTGTCATGCCCAGACATCCCATAACCTCCAGCCTTTAACCAGGTTGGGGTGTTTTTCCTCTGTGTAAAGCCCCCCCTGAAATATCCTGAGCTCTGTCAGAGCTGGGATGACTTCCCTGGTATCCCCTTTGGGCTGAGGGACATTAATTTGGGTCTTTGGCCTTCCTGAGGAAAAAGGGGCTTAGCAGGGTTCAGGCATGCAGGGAAAGAGGGGCTGTCAAACCTCTTGCTGCTGCAAAGCATCTACAACCATTTTCCCCTCCAGTTATTCTGGGGCTGTTCTGTACCTCTGGGGTTATTCTGTACCTCTGATGGTTTTGTAGCATCGTGCCTGTCGTGGTCAGAGGCTGGTTTACCTCTCCCCAACCCCATTTATCATTTAGGTCTCTTGCTCAGATCAAATCATCGGGCACCACTGATTTTTTTTTTTTTTTTTTTTTCTGTGTCACTGGTGAAGGTGCTTCTCAATCAACGAGCTGTGACTGTGAGCAAGCCAAGGCTTTTGGGTCAAGCTGTGCAGTTACTGGGATCAGCAGAAAGGTGTTTTAGGGATGAGACACAGATTTTGGGCAGGCAGAAGATGCTATCTCAGCAAGTGGAGCCTGCCCTGCTCGTTCAGTCCCTTGGAGGTCCAACATGGAAACTCCATTGCCCCTTGGGTGGCTCCAGAAGGTCTCCAGCTGTGGGCAAGGGGAGAATGACAAGAAATGGGACAGGTGGCATGAAGAGTTCACTTCTTAGGTCTTTCCAGCAGCTCTCAAACTCCTTGTGACAACGTTTGTGGGCTCATCCTCCCTGGGGATCCTCCTAGAGGATCCATCTATAATGCCTCTTTCAACACAATTGTATTTGAGGTCTCCACGCTGCTCCACAGAGCCAGGAGCAGATGTTGTGGTTGCTCTGCACAGCAGGGAACGGGAGTTCAATGTTCTTTAGGAAATCCCTTCCAGGTCCCCATTCCCATGAACACACCACCCGTTTTCCGAGGGTTTTCCTGCATATCTGAGCCCGCTGCGCTTTCCTCTGGGGACAGAGCTCTGAGGAGCTGCCCTTTAGTGTCCTGCCATCCCACAGCTGGCTTCTAAGCCACCAAGAAATTGTCAGCCTCGTTCCTGAGGAGGGGAGGGGTTCCTCGTGCGTGGTTCTTTTGCTGAGGGTGCAGCAGAAGGACGGAGATGCCGTCGGTACTGGCTGCTTTGTGTATACCATGTATACTGAACATCGATCTCTGCTGTTTGTGCGTCGATAGCAAACCTGAAATAAATCTGTATTTAAAGTTACACCTGATTCCAAGGGGGACACGGTCCTGCAAGTGTTGTTTTGTTGGTGGC
>VZSR01001113.1:1186877-1198087 GCA_013398615.1 Brachypodius melanocephalos | reverse complement strand
GACATCCGAGAGGGAACCAAACCCCCAGCAAGAAGAGAGGCAATTGAAATGAAATTTAAGAGAGGCAAAGGGAGTGGGCTCTCACCTGCCCTGCACAGAGCCCAGCACTAGCCCACAGACAGAGTTTGATAGCCCCAAACAGCCAGGGGGACATTAATCCACCCCAACCCTGCTTCACTCACATCTCCCCCTTCCCCAGACCTTGTTCCTGCTGGGATTTGAGCCAGGCAAAACGCACATTTTAACTTTTTAACGGTCAAGGTGTCACCTCACGAAGGAAAGGCCTGCGTGGATGGAGAGAGCTGCATCCTTGGCTGGGCTCAGAGGCTTTTCCCCCCTTTTCTTTCCACATTGTCCACAGCAGCTCCTGGGCATCCTCACTCACCCCTGCAAGCACTGCAGGCTCCTGGTACCCTCCCCACTCTGTGCCACGGTCATTAGGGAGAATTTCAGAGCTTGCAGAACATCCATGAGGGCAACATCTCATGGAAAAGGAGGGTGGAAAGAGCCGTGCTGGAAGGGATCACGGGGCCAGGGGCAGGGAAGAGAGGTCTGGCCCAGCATCCCACCCAGCGCTGTGGGGAGGGCAGGCACGGGAGCAGCACCTGGCTGCTGGAATATCCGGCTGTGCTGGGAATGGGGACGTTCAGGAGGTGAACTGTGGAAAACTCCGCAGGGAAAGCCTGCCTCGTTCCAAAACAAACAGCACGTGGGGCTGGGGGGCTCCTGCACAACGTGGGGTGCCAGGGGGACACCGCAAAGCTCTGAAGGTCGTGAGTTCCATCCTCGCACGGGGCACCGTTTGTTGCAAACAAATTCAATTCAAAAAAACATTGGTTTTGAATTGGGACTTGGATGTTTATTACTTCTTATCTATTTACAGTCTCATGAACTGTGAGCTCTAACTAGCAAGTTAACGAATGAGGTAAAATGGAGAGCTTCTAACTCTTACCAAGGTTATTTAAGTAATAACCAAGGTTAATTAAGTTATTTAAGCAATACCAAGGTTAATTAAGTAATAATTACCCAATAACGAAGTGACACCTATATTATTTATATTTGTGGTCCAATAATGACCACCCAAGGCCTGCAATGTGGACCTTTTTCACCCAATTATAGAAAACCACCCAAACCCACAAGGAAGGACTCAGACAACACCCAAAGCCCCCCCTCTTAACTCACGTGTATTACTATACACTAAAATCTTAAATCTAAGTTTTTCACCCTGTGAGATCACACAATACCGTTCAAACTACACACCCACCATCCCAGTGCCGTCACTCAATTTTGGGAGCCTTTTCCACAGCCTCGGGTCAAATGTGCTGCTCGCTGGAGGGTCAGTGCCTTTTAGCACAGAAAGCCTGACATTTTCAGCCTGCAGGGTTCCAGCACAAAGCCGGCTGGGAGCAGCTCAGGCCCTTCACCCTCGCTGCCTTGCTGTGCTGCTGCAGAAGGATCCAGCGGGATGTCACACCCCACCGACCCCACCTCCTCATCCTTCCTCTGTGCTCAGCTCACTCGTGGTGCCCCAGACAGCCCCAAAAATGCCAGTGCCCAGCGTGACCCAGGTGTGGAGGGCAGCGTGGGCGAGGGCTACCCCGCTGTGAGATCCCCCACTGTTCTCCAAAGAATGTCCCCTTGTCCTGTCCTCCCTGGGGCTGGGGGCAGCAGGGCAGGGTGGTGCTGGGGACAAACCCCATCAGTGTGGAGCCCCAGACACAGCAGAGCCCCAGAAGGGGGTCAGGGAGGGCTCCCAGCAGGGTGGGGTGATGGGTTTGTGCCAGGGAGCTCCAAAGGCTGCTGCTCCTTCCCTGCCAGCCAGCGCTGGGGACACACGGAATGAGTGGCACACCAGGGACAGGCTGAGGGGGTGCTGAGTGTGGGAAATCGAGGCACAGAAAAATCCTCAAAACCTCCTGCGTGCAGGCCCAAATACAGCAGAGAACACAGGGTTGGACTTGAGGCTTTGGAAAAAGCTTCCACCTTTAGAGACCATAAGCAAGAATGTGGATTCGTAATTTAAGCAGAAACATGTTAAACTAGGCAGTGGAGAGTTTGAAGGGTTTAAAGTTAAGATATAGAAGTAGTTATAAAGGTAAGAAGAAGTTTTAAGGTGCAGCTCTGTAGGATTGTGTGTCACTATAGGATTGGATGAAACTGTCTGCATTGCAGCAGGACGTGTGGCACAGTTTAATCATCATTAAATATTTCACACCAGTTAGCCACGGGTGGGAAAGTTAAAACAATCTGTGTGGCGGTACATTATTGGATAATAAACCTTTAAAACCCCCTGTAACCTGTGGGCTTGTGCCCACTGGCCACAAACTCCTGGCATAGGCGGTGAAGACGTTCTCACCCTTCATGAAACCATTAGAAAAAGAGCAATAAATCATGTTTTGAGACATCTCCAAGTGGTCCAATCTCTCTTAAAATCCCAACCCTGGGGGACTGAAGGGGTCCCACACATCTGCATTCCCCTGGCTGAGCACGGAGCAGCTCGGATGGGCAGGGAGCCCTCCTGCCCCATGGCAGCACCCCCTGCCCAGCTGGGGGGGCACCAGGCAGGCACTGGCTTTGAGCTGCGTCAGGAGTTTATTTTTCCAGCTAAAATAATGTAATTCAGTGGGAATTCTCTCTTTTCTCGACCTGTCTTCTCCTGCAGCCAGCCCATCCTGGGGAATGGCTGATGGGCTGGATGGGAACCAGGCTGGATGCCATGGCAAGTCAGCAGGCACAGCAAAAGCCAGCGTTTATGTCATTTATTTTCCTACCAAGCATAGCTGGGCTGGGTTGGAGGGGGTGGGGGCATGTTTTCTTCTCACCAGCAGAAACCTAAAGCCCCAGATGCCATTTCTAATGGAATTTATTATTCCTGCTGTCACAGCAGGGGGGATGTGTTGTACTTTCAGCTTCTTGCATGGCAAAGGTGGAACAAGGTGCACTGAGATGTGATAAAAATAATCATCAGGTGACAGGTCCATTGATGCAGCAAAATCCACTCACCTGCTCAGGGCTCAGCAAATCCCTCTCCCTGTGAAGATCCTTGTGCAGCAAATGCACCAGCTGGGATCCTCGTGGGATGTGGAAGGGTTGGATACCACAGCTGAGCCATCCACTTGTGGTTTTGTTAATAACTCCTGAGCAGCAGGAGTTAATGAGCCTGTGGGAATAAAAAAAAGGAAAAAAAAAAAGAAAAAAAAGAAGCTTGAAATGAAATTCTTCCTCCCAAGGTTGCCAGCTATCCATTAGAGTCAATAGGACAGTTATCGTGTGTGAAATGTGGCATGATTAAAACCATATTTGTAAAGGATTAACTGCTCTGTTAACAGCTACACGTCTGCTCTGAGGTGGTAAAATCTCCCCAAATAAGTCTCTAATCATCTGTACAAGAACCACGTCAATAAATCAGAATAAAGACGCGTTGGGGTGAGCGTGGATTCCAGACTGCACCTGGTGGGTTTGTGCACAGGGAAGTGGGGAGGGGAAAAACCTCAACAGCAATGGGGGGTTTGAAGGAAAAACAAACTGTGGTTTGTGGAGATCCAGAGGGGTGTGAACGTGGACAGCATCCATGGAAACACAAGTGCCACTGCCCTGGGTCACAGCTGACCACAGGCTGGGATTCCAAGGACTCCAGCCACGCTGCTGCACTTCCCACCCGCTGAACCCCTAAGAGAGAAACCCTCTAGCTCACAGTTACAGCATGGAAGCACCCAGGGCAGTCTCCTGTGGCTGCTGCAGGATTTCTCCTGCATTGTTTGCTGCATTCCTCACCCAACATCCCAAGCCCTGGCTCCAGCATCGCTCCTGGGGATGGGTTTGGGGCAGGGGCTCCCCACTGTGAGCAGAACAGCCGGGTGCAGAGAAGGCATTCAGCAAAAATAAACCCCGGGACAGAGCTTGAAATGTTTATTTTCCAACTGCAGGCCATTCATCCAGTGACACGGCTCTGTTCCAGTGAGGCTCCCTCTGTTTACACCAGATGATTAATGAGACACAGATTGTCTTTGACCCTGATGGATGTCACAGTCACCAGGGGATGAATTTGGGCTCACTGTCCCAGTTCTCCTCCCACCTCTGCCTGCAGCCACCACTCCATCCTCATTGACCCTCATTCTTCCCCTTTCATGCCACCAAAGTCAAGCTTTTATTACAATATTTGCTTTCTGGCCTCTTCATCCGCCCTCAGCAATCAGCACTCCTGGGGCTGGAACCTCTGATGATGTGGGAAGGGGTCTGAGCTGTGCGAGAAGTGAGGGGACAGATCCAACAATAGAAGGGGAGAAATAAGGGACAAGACAACCTGGGTTTGGCCTCCCCAAAGCACAAAAGCGGACAGAGATCTGCCAGGACACCCAGGTGCTGGAATTCTGGAAACTTAGATTTGGGATTTTAGTGTATAGTAATATATGGGGCAAGATGGAGGACTTGGGGTGTTGTCTAAGCCCTTCTTCTTCTTCATCTTCTTCTTCCTTCTTCTTCATGGGTTTGGGTGGTTTTCTGTAATTGGGTGAAAAAGGTCTGCATTGCAGGCCTTGGGTGGTCATTATTGGGTCAGAAATAGAAATAATATAGGTGTCACCTCATTATTGGGTAATTATCACTTAAATAACTTTGGAAAGGGTTAGAGGCATCCATTTAACTTCATTTCTCTACCTCGCTAGTTAGAGCTCATGGCTTTTGAGTCTGTAAATTGGTGAGAATTAATAAACATCCAAGTCCCAACACGAGCTGTGACTCTTGTGTATTAATCCCAATCTTGGCAGGGAGAAAGAAGCCAGAGCTGGCACACCCAGGCTGATGCTCGAGTTTGCAGCAACCACCAGACACCACAACCAGGCACAGAAAAGCAGCCCAAGCCCAGGGTGATGCCACCTGCAGAGGACACAGGGCTGTCCCTGCTCCAGGAAATGTTCTACGCCTTCAGCAGCCCTCACACATTTTATCTGCTGGGCTGCTGACCTGCTCAATCAACACTCGGAATCCCAGGATGGTTTGGGAGGGAATTAAAGCTCATCCAGTTCCACTCTGGGCAGGGACACCTTCCACTGTCCCAGGCTGCTCCCAGCCCCATCCAATCTGTCCTTGGACACTCCCAGGGATCCAGAGGCAGCCAAAGCTGCTTTGGGCACCCCGTGCCAGGGCCTGCCCACGTTCACATGGAAGAATTTCTTCCCAATATCCCGTTTATCCCTGCCCTCTGGCAGTGGGAAGCCATTCCCCTTGTGCTGGCACTATGGGATCACTGGCATCAGGTGGGATTCGCCTTTCTCCAAGGGGAAGAACTTTAAACTAGACCTGAAGGAGGAGGGGAACAGTGCCAGGTTTGCCCAGGACAGGCTGTCTCTGACCCCCCCAGGGTCAGGAGGGTGTGCTGGGTACGCTGCAACTCACAAGAAGTTTTACAGAGATGAGCCAGAGGCAGCAGGAGCCAAGAGGGAAACCCCAGAGAAAAACCTGAGAGAAACGAGGGATATTCTTCTAAGGATGTGACCTCCAAAGGTCCCTTCCAACCAAACTATTCTGTATTTCTGAATGGGGCTGCAGTGAAAGCAGATTGAACATGTCACTGCAACAATCCCTTTGCATCCCCTCAGAGCACAGCTCCAGGCAGCAGCAGTGGACACATTTCTCCAGCACTCAAGGCTCAAATTGAAAAGCTGCCATTAACATTAAAAGGAAAAAAATGGCTTTTTAAGAACTCCATACGTTTCTATTTCTTTCCCCTTCCTTTCCTTCTTTCTGATTCACCCTTCTGATATTTTGCTTGGACTCCAATCCTAATGCATTCATCCTTCTTAGCACATTTTTGGGCTCTTTCCACCATTGTTCTTGGAAACTTTTTTTTTTTTTTTCTGTAAGAACATATATTTAGATATACAACCTGGTCTCCCACGTTAGAAAAAAACCCCTTACCTCAGGCTGGGAAGGGAAGAGCACAGAGAAAAGGGAGCTGGGGCCAAGGGTGACAGGGTGACAGGACCCTCAGATGCCAGCAGAGGAGGTGACACAGCCACAGGGACATTTGTCCCTGTCTAGCATTTGATGGCTCTGTCTCCAGCATGGAATGGCTCCCAAAAGCTTTGCTGACACCAGTGCAGGGCTGGGCACTGCAGCTGCCCCCAAGGGCCCTGTCAGGGGAGGAAATGGAGTGACCACAGCCCTGTGGCTCCTCAGCATCCCTGTGCACCTCACTCCAGCCCCTGACCCGCCTGGGGGAACAGAACATCCCAAAATCATGTAACACACCTGAACACATCTGCAGCAAGGCTTTGGGGAATAGGCAGGGGCTGCAGTCACCCCACACTGGTTCCCTGTTTGACCAGCCAGCGTCCTGCAGGTCCCACCTGGAGCCAGAGGAGAGGGTGGGTTTGGATTTAATAACCCCTGAGCACTCAGCCCTCACCCAAACATGTCACTGTGAAAAGGCAGCCTGGAGTCCAAGAAGCACTCGCAGGCTTTTCATAAACACACTTTAATAATCTTCATCAAGAATTTTAATACAGAGTGAGCTGCCTGCCAGGAAATGCATTTACACTGTCAGCTGCCGAGAGAAATAGCCCTACACTGCTGCTCAATACCAGAAACACCCTCCCTCCTTCCCTCCCAGCTTTTCCTCTCTTCCTCTTTGGATGAAGTGTGCTGCTTTGGAAACTGGAGGGGCTAAAAACCTTGGCGAGGAGCCAGGCAGCTCCCTGGAGCATCCCCTGGATTGCCCATCCTGCTCCCACCTCCTCCTCCCACCACCCTGTCCTTTGCCTTTTTGATTTTGGGGAGGTTTTAAGAAACCAGCATTTTCTTCCTCTCCCCTTAACCTGCTGAAGGTGCTGCTGGTGGTGATGCTGAGGGAAGGGTGTTTTTTTAGCCTATGGGAAGAACAGGGGGTTTTGAGCCCCGGATACCATTACAAAAGCTTTTCTTTCACAGCAAAGATTAACGGGATCAGAACACATTTCCTTGCTGGCTGTGGTATTAAGCAATTAAAGGGATTGAGCTTGGGCTTTACCATCCTCTGGCACATCAGGTTTTGGTTTGTGCCAGAGGCAAAATACCCAATTTGATGTAGTCCGAGCCCAGAGGGCTGGAATGGTGGGAATCACATTTTACAGCCTTTTTTCCCCAACAGCTGAAAACACTCTGGCTGGAAGCACCCTCCATGTGCTGCTCCAGGACATCCTCACCCTGCTCAGCCTGCTCTCCCCAAGGATGGATGGACAGACCCCTCTGTGCCCCTTGAAACTGCCCCAAAGCCAAGTGTCACCAGCAGGGAAGGGCCCAGAGACCAGAGAGGGGAAGGGGAGGTTGGAGGAACACCCCGGGGTGAGTTCAGCATCAGCATCACCCTACCCACACTTATTCAATCCTGTATGACACACAAGGAGGAGTTTTGAACAGCTCCTGGGCAGTTTTTTCTATTTATAAATCTGTTCTCAAGTGATTGACACAAAAAGGATGCAAACCCCAACGTGGGCGCAGTGAAATCAAGCGCTGAGATTAAAAATACCAGATTGTCCTCTCTGAACCTCGTTCAGCAGACTGGGGGAATGCCAGCGTGCCAGCAGGAATGGCACTGCCACCTCCACTGCTTCCCTTTTCCCTGTGAAGTTCCTGCCTTATTTATTTGCTGGAGATGAAAAAAGCTGGGGGAAGCTGCCCGGCAGAAATACCAACCTTGCGCCAAGCGTTTTGAAGTCGGCACAAATCGCCTTTTACAGGCAGGGGTGCGGAGGGGAAGAGGTGGAGAAAAGGTCACTTCTGCTGGAGGAATCCCCCGAAATGCTTTGAAAGAGCTGAAGGGGCTTTTTCATCACACACACAGTCCATGGCGGGTCAAAGTGCCTGGAATGGGGGAAGGAGCGATGGGAAGGACGGATGGGAGGTGCCTGGGTGGGTCTGGCTCTGTCCCTGCCAGGGCAGTTCAGGCTGCAGGGTCGAATCCCCAAAGAGTTTGGGTTGAAGGGACTTTAAAGCCATTCCAGTCCCACTCCTGTCATGGGCAGGGACACCTCCCATGGGCAGGGACACCTCCCACTGTCCCAGGCTGCTCCAAGCCCTGTCCAGCCTGGCCTTGGACACTTTCAAAGATGGAGCAGCCACAGCTTCTGTGGCACCCTGTGCCAGGGCATCCCCACCCTCACAGTAATACAAATAAATCTTAAAATCAGTAAGAATTTAAAAGGCACCATCTCCCAAAACATCTCTGGAGCAGGCAGGAAGATTCTGTGACTTTCTGAGCAGTGCAGCGGGCCTGAACGTAGTGAAACTAATTATCCTCAACAATGCCCTTCTTAGCTCTTCAAGGTAGCCAAAAATCTGCTCCCACATCCCCCAGAGCTCACTCCCTTTCCCTGCCCGAGGGATGCTCCAAATCTGGGGCAGTGTCCACCTCGAGTGCACACTGTGGCAGCAAGATCTGCCAGGAAATGATGAACCCCAGAGCTGGGAGAAAAAGAAACTTCTAAGAACCTCCAGCTGTGCCACGGGACTCTCAGAGTTGCACTCACCTTGGCACAGGGAGCTCCCTGCAGGGTTTCTCCAGGTGATCCTTGCAGCAGCTTCTCCCTGTGCCTGAGGCATCCTAAAAAACCCAATCCCTGGAGCTGCAGACACACCACAATCATGCTGTGAGGAAAATGCAGGTGCCTCCCATCAGGCTGGGAGCAGCAGGAGCTCCCCGGGGACCCAGCTTTGCACCAGCCTTGGAGTGAGATGTTATACCTTGTTTGTGTTTCTATGGAATTACCCTCCCTGCTGGCTCCCAGCGGCCACATCTCCACGAGGTTCATTTCCACACGAAGAACAGCCTCCCAGGAGCAACCGCGGGTGATTTGGAATAATTAAAGAATGAAAATCTCAGGTTCGGTGACTAATCCCGGGGGAGCGGTTTAAATTAGCGCTGGCCAATCGGCCACGGAAGGCACGGGGGGAAAATTCCTGCTGGACTTCTCTGCTCAGTCCACTCCCTGGCTTCATTTTCCATCCCCAGCTCCTTCCAGCCTGCAAACATATACAGTGTTGCCTCGGCAACTGGGAGCCCAGATATACGTGCACGAGAAAATGAGACAATCTCTTTCCTCCCCGATTGCCTGGAAGGTGGAAAATGGAAACCTATTCCTGTCTGAAAGCTCCATCAGCTTGTAGCAGGCACACTCACAGCTCAAGCTGCTCTTAAATGTGCCACCTCCAGCTCCCACGTGCAGATAAATCCCCCTCCTCTCAGGGGTATCCCTGGTACCGGGTCTCTCATCCCATGGGATGCTCAAGACTCGCAGACTCACCAAAAAAATGTGTTTTGCCCAAGGTGTTTTCTGTCCTGAACACACTAATTGGATCATTCCTCCATCCTCCTGGAGCCCAGGTTCATGTGTGAGCTCCAGTTTGAGGTAAACATGCTTCCACTCTAGTCTGGGCCAGACCTTCTCCAAGATGGGCAGGGACAGCATCCATAGGTGCCCTATCCATGATCCTTGGAAAATTCCTGCATCTCAGGGCGTGAAAAGAACAGGACAGCAGGAGCTCCAAGCAGAGAATCTCCATCGTGTGGTGCCTCATGCAATCATCAAATCCTGCTCAGAATTCCTGCTGCTCTGTGGAGCATTGTCCTTTGCAGCCTCTGGAGCTTCTCTGGGCACCCTGTGCCAAGGCCTCAGCACCCTCACAGTTAATTTGCCCCACCAAATAATGAATATTCCTGTTGACCCCACTGTTCCATGTGCCAGGGGCATAACCAGATCCATCCTAACCTCATTTCACATGGGGATTGTCATTTGCAAAACCGGGACAGCAGCACCACCACCCCCCTGAGAATCTGGAAACGTCAGGAGTGGATTTGAAATGCAGAACTGGGATAGCAGAGGACAGCACATCATTGCTCATGAAGACAAGGTGAAACACGCTTTGGCAAAGTGTGAAAAACGTTTATATCCAAATACAAGGTGTCCCTCAAGTTTACAATTCCCTGCACGCTCTGGAACCTGAACTCCATTTGTGGGAATGGCTGGGAAGGTAAACTGATTCCTGCCAGTAAAATGTGCCCGTGCTGGGGTGCAGAGAAGATGGAGTGGAAAAAAAAGGGTGGGAAAATGGGATTTGATCTGCTTTTTAAAGCAGTAATGGTTTTGCTGAAAAGCCTCACAATCTGTAACATGCAGGGTGGAGCAGGATTAGGATCATAAATAACCCCAGGGAAGAAAAATGATTCCTTTTCACACGCTGGTAACATGTGATCTTTAAAACCAAAGAAAGATAAAATAAATGCCTTCAAATATCCCCATTTTCCATCCAGAAGGGCTGTTTTAAACTTGTTTTACAGGGATCACTTTATTCTGTGGATGCACTGTGGCCACCTTTGGGCTGGAATGCAGCAGTGCCTGTGCCACGCTGGATCCTGCTGCAGGAGGGGATGGATATTTATCCCATTAAAATGATGAGCTGTTCGTGATAACAGCCTCTGGAAGGGTAATTAAAAACAGTTTTGGCAGTGAGGCCAGCCTTGAGTAGATGTGAGAGAGAATTTTCTGTGTTAGGGACCGTCCTGGGATGTGACTGGAGTGGGGATGCTGGATCCTCCCAGCCTCTATTTTTGATAATTAAGCACCCCAGGTTTCCACCACCGGACCTGTTCCACCTCTGAGCAAGCCTAAAGATAAAGGTTTGAGGCACAAACCATAAATCCTACCCCAAAAGCAAGGAGGAATTCCAGATTCCCAGGCTCATCCTGCAGCTCCAGCTGTTTCCTCACCGGTGAAGGGCACAGAAATTCAGACCTATCGATCCATGGTTGGGAATACAGAGCCAGCAAAAAACGCAGGTGGAACTTTAGGTAGTTGGGATGCATTTCCTTAAACTGGAATGCAGGCAGGAATCCAAGACTAACACCCTGCACCTTCCCTCCTGCAAACAGCACCGAGGGCTCTTTAACAACGCATTGCTCCACGCCTGGGTTAATGTCTTATCCATAAGTTATTCAGTATTTCCTTTTAAAGACAAAATACTTGGAATACCACCCTTTCTCTCTTTAAATTACAGTCGTAGCTGTTACAACCCCCCCTCTGCACTGTTTCCAGAGCTGGGAAGTGTCCCTTTCTCGAGAGTCCCAGCTCAGTTTTTATGGGAACTCCAGTGTGAGGGAGTTTATGGTGGCGTTAATACCCCCAGAGATAAAAGCAGATCCTCGTTACCATCAGAGCTTGGTGGAGCTGGGAAAAGAG
>VZSR01001113.1:1158284-1179562 GCA_013398615.1 Brachypodius melanocephalos | reverse complement strand
CTAGGACAGAAAAATGTCCATTGAACCATTTTTCCAAGGGAAGATTGCGCTTTCATTTTAACTGGGAAAAGCTCACCAAAAGCATCTGATTTCCTTGGAAGCGTTTGACTTGTTTTATTGGAAAATAAAATGACCAAAACATGAAAACTGGGATATACCACTCTGAGCAGTGACTAATAAAGTTTTGGTCACTAATCCTTTATATTTTATTACCCAACAAGTGTTAACACTTCCCTTTCTTTGGACACATCACAAATGAATATTTTTCCTGGACAGGCAGCACTTTCCCTTTGCATTCAGGCATCTCTGTAAAAGCAGAGACACTCAGGATTGTGATTTTCATCTGCCTGGCCAAGGATCCAAGTGCAGTTCTCAAGCACGGCTGTGTCCGTGAGACCACCAGAGTGTCCCAAGGCCAGTTTGTCCCCCAAAAAAGCTCTTTACAGCTTCTTTAAACCTTCCCTGGGTTTATCTCACACCTTCTGCCTGCAGATTGGCCAAAACCAGCTCAGTTCCCTGCAAAGGAGGGAGGACAACATCTCTGTGCCTCCAGAGACAAGAGTCTCTCCTGTTCTCCAGCTCCTCTGCTGTCACCTCCACCAACCCACCACAGAACACAAACACAAAACCTTTCTCCAAACCCCCTTTCCTAGCGTTCCCTGGGGAGACACGAGCCTCTCTTCGCTAAGATTGACTCAACCACCCACATTTGCAGGGTTAATGGCCTAAAAAAGCTTTAGATTTAGCTGTTGCGAAAAGCAATTTCCACCTCCCCGTGCTCCCCCAGCTCAGGCAGCCCTTTGGTCTCCACTGAATAATTCATGGAGTTTCCTAAGGTTGTTGTTTTTCTTTTTTTAATTTTTTTTTCTTTTTTTTTTTTTTTTCCATGAAGGCAGGCTATGAATACACCTGCTTGTTCTCCATTTTTTCTAATGAATAATCCTGAATTATCCATGAAATGCTAAATGGCACCATGATCTCATCAGGCATTAACCGTGCATGAGACAAGCTTAGCAACCAGGCAAAAACACAGCAGCCCAAGCTGGAGACCACTTCAGGCAGGGATGGACTTCCCAAGCACTTAACAAGGCAGGAAACAAGAATATCTTTCCTAGAGATAAAGACTCAGCACCAGGAGAGATCAAAGAGGCTGGCCTGGGGCTGCAGTGCTTTGGGATTTCACTCCCACCCTCACAAACTCCATCAGACCTGGTTAAATCCCATTTTTCTCGTTCGTTTTTATTTTTTTTTTCCCTTCTTCTTCCTTTTGTTTGTCCCCTCTTTCCCCTTTCTGGGCTCGTCTGCTGCAGTAGAAGCATCTGCAAGGCTAAGGCTAACAACACCCCCAGTCCATGTACTTCAGGGGCAGGAAAAGCCTCGATTTGAAGGAATTTTTCAGTTGAGAATCAACTCCAAGAAAATCCTGATCACTGGCCTGGGGGTACTGAGAGCAAAGCAGCTGAAGAACTTTATTCTCCCTTTTTTTCCCCTATTCCAAAGGAAAAACAGCCCAAGAGAAGTGTAGGGAGGGTTGGTGTGGCAGTGTCTGGTTTTTGCACGGGGCTGTGCTGGAGCTGGGGGCTGCAGGTCCAAGACCATCACATTTCACCAGTGAGAGACCCCTGAGCTCCAAAACCCACCTGGAGCATCCCTGAGGGTGCCCCAGTCCCTGCTGACTCCCTCCAGAGCAAGCTGTGAGTGAGATGCTCAAGTTACACTTCCACAGGATGGTTTAAACTGGAAGGGACCTTAAAGGTCACCCAGTTCCACCCCCTGCCACGGGCAGGGACACCTTCCACCATCCCAGGCTGCTCCAAGCCCCATCCTTGGACACTTCCAGGTATCCAGGGGCAGCCACAGCTTCTCTGAGCACCCTGTGCAGGGCCTCCCCATCTCCCAGGGGGGAATTTCTTCCCAATATCCCATCTAACCCTCTCTCTGTAAGCTCAATGCCATTCCTCCTTGTCCTGTCACTCCAGGCCCTTGGAAATTGTCTCTCTCTTCCTTGTTGGCTCCTTCAGGCACTGGAAGGCCACAATTAGATCACTCTGAAGCTTCTTCAGGCCGAACAATCCCAATTCTCCCAGCCTTTCCTCCCAGCAGAGCTGCTCCATCCCTCTGATCATCCTGGTGCCTCCTCAGGACTCACTTCAGCAGCTCCAGGTCCTCCCTGAGCTGGCAGCAGCTCTGCAGGTGGGGGGCACAGGGGAAACTGAGGCACTGAGGGAGTCAGACCTGCCCAAACCCTGCAGCAAGGTCAGGTGCTTCAGCTTCAATAATCTGAGGCTTCATTTCATCCCAGCCCCCTTTTCTCCCTGCACTCCAGGAGCCTGGTGTGCCTCATCCTCTTTCTGATCAAAGCCAGCCTGAGCTGTAAAGTGGGGATGGTTCCCAGCTATCTAATCATCAGCTCTGCAGTCCCCAGACACTCTGGAGCCGAGGGGTTGGGTCCCACCAGGATTCCCAAGGTTGTTGTGCTTTAGGAAGTTCCCTTCTGAGGAGAGATTTAAACCCCAGCTCTGTACTGGGGAGATGTTTCCTCAGAGGGATCAGAGAGGTAGAAAACTGCAGCCTGGCCCTAAATCATGTTTTCCTACACCATTTGAGGACCACCACCTCCATCCTGTGCTCAGCCATCCTTATTCTCCAGGCCTGGATTCTGCAGAGTGCTCCAGGATGTTTGCAGGGGGAGAGGCTGCTGGTTTAACACTGCAATGATCCTGATCCTGATCCTGGTGTCCCTTGCTCCATGTGCTGACCCAGTGCCTTGCACAACACCACCGGGAAGAAATGCAGTGATTAATGCTGAACAAAACACTTCTGGAAGCTGTCAGGACCAAGTGGCTGCGTGAAGAAGGACTTGGAGGAACCTCTGCAGTTCCTTACTCAGTTAACCTCAGTTAACCAGGTGCCAGGAAACCCTTGGACATACCCTGCCCTTTCTGAGCAAGGATGAAATTCTGCTCACAGCTGTGCTCACAAATTCCAAGGAAATGCAGAAAGCTGGAGCAGCTCTCAGTGCAGTGAGCATGGCCCTGAAGGCATGAGAATGCTCACAAAGACCCACCCATCAACTAAATATCTTCCTTTCCCATTATTCTGGTGCCTGGGCTAACGGAGATCTCTAAAGTGAAACTCTGGGAGTATTTTCACACTGCAGGCTTTGTCACCCAGCCAGCCCCTGCCCTGGCACCCTTTGGACAAGCCCATCAGCAGGGCAGCAGCTCTTTGTACAGACCCAGCCACTTCCACACCAAAGCAGGATTTCCAGGCTCAGGGGGAAAGGGGAAAGAGGCTGTAAATCCCCTTTTCTCCTGCCTGCCCCCTCTTCAGAGCAGGGAGAAGGGCTTTGTGCTATTTGCACAGAACCCTCAGAGAGGCTTTGATGCCTTTGAAGCCTCCAGCTGCTGCTTCAGAGCCTCACTGAACTCCCATTGATCCAGAATAAAATCAGAATGGGGAAAGCCCCAGCCACCAGGGTGTTTTTATAAATAAAATTGATTTTGCTATCACTTTGCTTTCGTGGATGGCTCCAAAGCTCAGTCTAATGTCCTGTCTACATGGCAAAGCTTTTTGGGGGTGTCATTCCCTACTCAGGCTTTTCTCCTGGAGCCAAACCTTTATCATGTCTGGAGTAGGAAGTTTGTAAAATGCAGAGGAGGGAGGTTGTTTTCCTTGTTGAATAGGCTCTGAAGTAAAGTGCCTTTTGCCTCTTTTGAGTGCAGGGAAGTCCACAAGAAGAAGCAGCTAGTGCTGGATTTAACACCCACATTTTAGCTGGCACTGAAAAGGTAAAAAAACCCCAAACCATAGAGATCCACCACATTTTAAAGTACCCCAGGAAGACAGCCCAATTTCAATTTTTCACAGGAACCCATGGAAATAAACACCTTCCACTGGTCCAGGTTGCTCCAAGCCCTGTCCAACCTGAACACTTCCAGGGATGGGGAAGCCACAGCTCCTCTGGGCACCCTGTGCCAGTGTTTTACCACCCTCACAGTGAAGAATTTCTTCCTGATATTTAACCTAAATTTCCCCTCTTTTGGTTTGAACTCATTACTCCTTGTCCTACCCAGCAAACACTGAAATATGGTGCAGAAAAATCTTATATATTCCAGCCAATTCAGAGCAACACTTGCTACTAAAACACACACAACCAGTTTCTCCATAAAGTGGAATATTCAGGGAACCAATTCAACAAATCCTCATTGCTGGATCCTGCTCATCCCTGCCAAGGAGCTGACAAATTCAGGGTTCATTTTGTGGTTCATTTTGTCCTGACAGAGGTCAGAAGGAACAGTCAGAGCCCCTTCACTGCCTGAATCTCATCTCACAGCATCATCACTGATTTCAAAGTGTCCTCTGAGCTGGCAGAGGGATCAGGGTCAGACCTGAGTGTGTGTGACACATGTTGGGCTGGCTCAGCTCAACAATCCTATTCCTAAGTACAGTTTGTATTTAAAACACTGGAGACACAGTCATCCAATTATAGTAAGCGGAGGGAACTGGGAGTGATGTGAATTCTCAAAAGAAAAGTGGAAAAAAAATAGCAGGAGAGTAAATGAAGCAACGAAATGCAGATGGAAGAGGGCAGCAAGGGCTGGCCAGGGATCCAGCTGGGACTGGGAGGATCAGGAGGCAGCAGGAGAGGAGCAGAGGGAGGTCAAGGAGTGCAGCTCAGAGGGACACAGTGAGTGGATTTAAGGGAACAGAGCTGATGTAAGTCCCATGCTCTGGGCTTGGGGAAGGTCTGATTCACACCGAGGTCGAGGTTACTCCAGGGTCTCTGGAAGCAGCCTGGCAGCAACCCTGGCCTGCCTTTCTGTGAAGGGATCCTGCATTCAGGACAGGTCTGAGCTTACCTGCACTGGCCTGCCTCCAAAGTCAGCCCTGGAGACACAACCCAAACACTGAGCACAGCCAGGGAGGTGCAGTTATGGCCTGGATGTTCTGGGGAGGACTGGAGCTGATGGTTACAGCCTTGAAAACCAGTTTGAAGGAGCAAGCTGTGCCAGGAAGGCAGCACAAAGTGGAAAGAAACCCACCTAAAAAGGCAAATTGCAGTCACTGGGTGGCTGGGAGGATGCAGGGGTGGTTAAAGGTGGTGGGACAGGATCCAGTAAATCACTTTCCAATGGCTTGGGAGTTTATTGGAGGTTGTCCTGAGATTTTTCCAACCAAACCCCTGCATTTAGTGTACTTTGGATATTTGTGCCTAGGTGGTGGTGTTATTTTCCCATGGTTTTGTCATCATCTGATAGAGACTGGGGTTCCTTTTTGGCATCCCTGGCTCCTGCCTGCTCCCTTGGCTCCCAGAGCAACGCCTGGCCCTTGGATTGTTTTCCAAACTCACTGCTCCATAAATGCAAGGACAACATGAGAGGCACCTTGTGGCTCAGGGAGTTCCCCAGGGCTTTGCCCTGGAAGAATAAATCCTAGAGTGTGCACCTAGGCTGGAAGAAGAGACTTCCCCCATGGTGCCTTGTAGCACTCTGTGATCCACCCCAGTTTTGCTCTCCCCATTTGCCCCCAATTCTCGTGGTTTCTCCTTTCCCTGTTTCCCCATTGGTTGTGGCATCCCTGGTGGGTGCCCCATGTCCCCTGTAGGGACCCTGTAGGGCCCTGTGCCCTGCCCTTTGTACTCCCCTGTGCCCTCAGACCATTGGTTCCTTAAATCATCAAAAATAAACAAAAATAAATGTACACTTACTAACTTTAACTAGTTAGAGAGTCTTTGTCCATGATTCTATCGATTTTGCTCGATTCATCCTGACCCCACACTTAACCCTGTGCACACCACACGGTTGGGTCTCCTGTCCCTGATTCCCTTTGGGGTGTTGGAATAAACTCGCTGGAATTTATCTCACAAAAGACTTTTTTGCCCCTCTTTGTTGAGCTGCCCGTGGTGTGTGGCCTTGAGTGCTTTGCCTGAGTGCCTCCCCCAAGCAGCCTTTCCTAAAGAGATGCTGGCTGGGAGCAGTAGCAGCAACTACCATTAAAATTAAAATTAAAATCAAAATTAAAATTAAAATTAAAATTAAAATTAAAATTATCAGCTGCCACAGCACCTGATCCCAGACTCCCAACCCAATTCCACAGACACACAGCCTGGGCATGGAGCCCACTCCCGTGATTTTGGGGTTCAAGCAGCTGCAGACAGATCGGGTGCTGTGGTTTATCAGAGCACTGGAGGAGCTGGAGGAGCCTGGACAAGGCTGAGTCCCTGCAGTGCCCACCCATGGACACACACCCAGCCTGGGACCCTCCCTCCCTGGGATGCTGCAGGGAGCAGAGGGACCTGTCCCCTCCCTGGGCAGGACAGCAGGGCTCAAACCTCTCCCTCTCCCCTGCAAGCAAGGCTGGGGCAGCCCTGCAGGCACCTCAGGCTGGTTTCTCACCCTGCACCAAGCTCCTCGCTGTGCTGCCACTGCCTCCCTGCTCCCAAGGGTGCTCCAGCACTGGATTAAGCTCCAGGGACAGCAGATCCCAGGGCAGAGCAGGCTGCAGGGAACGCATCTCTCCCCCACACCCCCAGTGGCTTGCAAGGAGCCTTAAAAACGCCAAATTCCAGTAGATTCCATTCCACCATATCCTCTCAGCTGAAGGCTCCCAAGCATGCCTTTAATTTAAGCTTAATAAAGCTGTTATTGTCCACTCATTAATGACTGCTTATTAAAACCGTCTTTATTGCATGTGGTGCTGAGAGATCTCGCAGAGATCCCCGGGGGCAGCAATTCCTCCCTCCCTCCCTGCAGCCCGTGGTGTTTAACGAGGGATCCATGTGGACAGGGCAGGGAATTCCCAGCAAACCTGTTCCCAATAAACACTTGTCTCAGCTGAGGAGCTGTGCACATACCTGGGGCTGCACCCACCCCAGATGCTAATGAAATGTGGGTTTAGGAGCTGTGTTTTCACAGCTTTGCTTTGGGACAGGGTGAAAACACGTTACAGTGTGACATCTAACAGCAGCAACAACAGAAAAATCGGGTTATGTTAGTTAATGACAGCGTTAAAGATGTTTGGTGGGGGTGGTGGGCAGCATCCAGACCCTCCTGCATCCTCCCTGCTGCCCAGCACTCTCCCCAAATCAAACACTGGCACCACAGGCCTGAAAATTAATTTTATTGTGAGGCTGACAGACTTGCTGAGACCCAGAGATAATATCAATCCCAGGAGAAAAGCCCTGTGCAAGCACCAGGCTTTCTGCTTCCCACAGCCCAAGGATAAGAAATAATCTGCTGGTGGTGTGAGGCAAGCTGGCATGGCTCAGTTTTATGAACAGGACTAGCAGAAAGCAAAACCCTCCTGCATCCCAGAATCTGCATTTTCAATCCTATGTCCATAGAGACCCTCCTGATTTGGGTGCTGTGATCCCAATTATTGAAATATCAAGAATTTTAATCACGCTGCAGACAAGGGAAGTGCATGGAGAAGGAGAGGGAAGACAGGGATCTGTCAGGAAAGGCACCCAGCCTCTGCTGTGTCCTGAGCCATCAAAAATGGGAAATCGTTTTTGATTTCCAGCAGAGCTGTCTGGGATGGGGATCCCCAGGGGATTTACAGAGCTCTCTGTGCTGGGATGCTTTGGGATCCCTCTCACACCAGTTTGTGTGACAGGGACGCTTGTCCCTCTCTGGGATCATTCCCACTATCAGATAATGTTGTCTGGGATGCACAAACCATCGACCCCCACCTGCAGCCCCTGACCCACCCCAGTCACTGCCCAGGTTTGTTTGCTCAGCTCCAGGAGCCTCTCTGGCTCTTACAGAGGGGGCTTTTTTAGCTCTGACTTTTGCAACGTTCAAAAACACTCCCCCTCCTTCTCATTCCTTGTTTTCCCTCCGAGCAGCTCAGCCAGAAGTTGGGGGCAGGAGGGGAAACACTGCCAGAAAAGCTCCTAACAACCCTCTTTGGAGACAGGGTTTATACACTCAGCTGTCCCTTGTAAACCAAGCCCTGTGTGAGATTTTTTTTTTCCCCCCAAACCTCTCAATCCCCTTCCTTGCCCTCACCCCTCCTGCTTTGCTCATGCTGCAAATATGCAGGAAAAAAAAATGCTTGGGTACAAGAATGTCCTTTTGTGCTGCAGGAGAGAGGGGGTAAGAGGAAAAATAAAACAACCCAGGCTGCAAAGAGGCAGTGGGGAAGCATCAGCATTGCCTTGGCTGTGCTTTCCACGAGGGCTCCAGCAGGATTTTGTGGATGGAGAAATGTCCCTGCTCCAGACCCAGGTGCCCCAGACCACAGCGTGGCTAAAAACCACCAGGGCAGCATCACCCCCGTGATGTCAGGGGAGGTGACAGCATGGAGAGCTTGTGCTGGGATTGTTTCCCTGAAGTCTCTGTGGGCTGGGGAGGTTCAGGGATTGCTTGAGCAGACAAGGGCAAGGTCTACACGTGGAGCAAACCTTGGTGGGCACTGCTGATCCTGGGAGGGGGGTCCCATGTGAGGTGGGAGATGCTTTTTCATGGAAGCATGATGTTAACTGGGTGGGATCTCACTTATTCCAGCTGGAGAAGGAACCCATCCTGCTGGCAGCCCTCTGCAGGGCCCTTGGTGTGCAGAGCCTCTGTCCCTGCAGGACCTGACGTGGCCCAAATCCTTTGGGAAAGGGAAACACTGAGCACTTGGTAGCTTGGAGCAGGATCAAAAAACCCCATTGAGCAGGATGTGCTCTGCTGTGGTGAGGATGGATGTGTCAGCACAGCGAGGATTCCTGGCTCCAGCTGGGGCAGCATCACAGGGCAGGAAAGAGGGTCCTGGAAAAGCACATCCCTGCTGAGCACATGTGTGGGAGAAGAAACTCCAGCCAGCCCAAGCAAGCCAGGGATCTGTCAGCTCTCTGCCAGGCTGGCAGAGCGCAGGGAATGGCAGCAGGTGCCCGGGGACACGGGGCTGTGCTGGCAGCAGCAGGCATTACTCAGAGCACCCTCAGCACAGCCCCAGGATGAGCTCAGGAGCAGCTCAGGGCCGGGTGATGCTGTCCCTGGAGCCATCACGTCACAGGAAGGCAGAGCCCCTGTCAGAGCAGGTGGGAGCTGCACGCCGGGGTCCCGGCCCCTGACACCCGTGATGGACGAGCCCTGGGCCCCCAGCCCGGCAGCTCCACTCCCTGAGTTCATGGAAATGTTCCACACATGGAGCTGGCCCCTTCCCAGAGCCAATCCTGCCTGGCTGGGGGAGTCACTGCTCACAGCTCTGCTCCACAGAGCCGTGCAGGGCAGGGAAGGAGCCAGGAGCCATCCCCAGGTGCAGGACATGGAGAGGAGTGACCCTTGGGAAGGGTGAGCTGGAATAGAGACTGGGCAGAGCTGGAGAATAAAGCAGAGATTTATTGAAAGGGCTTTTAGGGTAGACCTTGGGCAGGACAAGAGCCTGGTCAGGGCTGCACCCAAGGTGGACCCAAAATGGACAGAAAATGGGCACAGAATCGACACAAAATGGACACAAAATGGACAAACAGTCACGAGGTCTCACACTTTTATAAGTTTTGGTCCTTTTGCATCTTGGGGTTTAATTGTCCCATTCCAGCTCCAGGTTATGCAGTCCCATCCTTGTTTTCTCTCTTCAGCCCAGCCTTGTTTGTGCTTTTGGTGCTGCAAACTTGTCCCAGTTGTCCTTGGTGTCCATCAGGAAAAGGATTTGTTTTGTGTCCGTGCTGTGTGCAGAGCTGAGTGACCCTGACTGTGAGCTCAGAGCTGCACCCCTGGGCAGTGCAGAATCTGAAACACAGGAAAGATAAAACTGAAGGCATCAGGAGCTCTTGTCTGTCTTCCTTGGGACAGGAAGGTTTCCAGAAGGGCTCTTCTCCAAGATGACTGCAAGGAGGACCCCAAGGGTCACCACCCTTGAGGCACAAGGTGTGAAAGCAGCAGGACACGTCCCTTCCCAAGCCAGGCTGCACTGAGGTGCCAACCAAGAGAGAAAATCCTTTAACATTCAGGAATCAGGAGAGGGTGAGGTTGGAGATCAGGGAAAGGAGAGGATGCTGGCACTGCCCAGGCTCCCCAGGGGATGGGCACAGCCCCGAGGCTGCCAGAGCTCCAGGAGAGCTTGGACAATGCCCTCAGGGACAGGGTGGGATGGTTGGGGTGCCTGTGCAGGGCCAGGAGCTGCGCTGGATAATCCCTGTGGTCCTTCCCAACTCAGGATATTCCATGACTTCATGAACATCCCATGAACTCGAGGCAACGTTCAAGACAGGAAAGGTCAGAAGATTTCTTCACTCAGCCCTGACAGCTCCCTGGGGCTGTTTTCAAACCCCTTGCAATGCCTGGCCCTTCCATCCCCAAGCCTGAGGAGGGTCTTGTTTTTATTAAAATGTTTTACATCTTTTCTAACCTCCCTGCCAGCTGGATGGCTGCGCTCTCAGGGCAATTATATGCATCATCTAAACATCATCTAAAACGAAAGGGCTTCATTTAATTAGGTTATTTAAATGACATGTTTGATGGAAAAAGCCGAGCAGGCTTAACAGGATATTTAATGCTCACGTTCGTTTGCATGAGTACAAAACATAATCTGAAAGCCTGGGAAATGAGGGGCAAAATTCCTGGTGACTCCAGAGGCTGTGGAGCAGATGTTGGCAAAGAAAAACTCAGAGAGGTGACACAGGAGCTGTCACCTGGAGAGAGTGGCAGCACTGCCATGGTGGAGGTTTCTGAAGGGAATTTGCTCACAAGCCTGTGGTTTTGGGGTTTTTTTGGGTTTTTTTCCCTTTTTTTTTTTTTTTTTTCTCCTGCCCACAAGTTTAAACTGTTTTTTCCTCCTGCTCTCCTCCCGATTTCCTCTATGTGGAAAAGAAAGCACAAAGATGTTTCAAAAATGGAAAATACTTTCCCTTCAGCAAAGCAAGCCTCAAAGCACATCTGCTGCTGAAAAACAAGAAAACTGGGATTTCCTACCAAACCCAAGAGCTGTAGTTCCAATTCCTTCGGCTCCTTACTCCCAAATTTTAGAAGTCTAAACCTAAGTGGAGATTTCAAGTCTATTTTAGGGGCATGAGAGAAAATACTTCCAATTCCATTGCCTTCTAAAATACTCACACTGCAGGTGCCAGAGGCTGAGGAGGCACCAGGGTGGAGGGTACAGTCTCAGGCATCACACCAAGCACCACAGCATCAAGAAAAAAACCAAAAAACTCGAACAAACAACTACAAAAAAACCCCATAACAGCCCAAAGATAACCCCCAAAACCCCCAAACAAACAAAAAAACCCCAAACCACCCCCCAAACCAACCCAAAAAACTCCAAACCCACAAAAAAACAAACCCAAAACACACCACAAAAATAACCACCTCCTCCACTTTGCACAGACCAGCAGCATTTACCCTTTTGAGATGGTTTTATCTCCATTCTGCTGGAACACACAGAGCTGAGACAGCTTCTCCTTCTGCACAGGGACTGAGCAGTGCTGGGAGTTAAAAGCCAATTCCTAAATGCCATATTCAATATTTTCCCCACTGAAACACAGAGCAGCAAATACAACAGATGAGAAAAAAAGAAAAAAAAAATAATAAAAAAGAGAGAATAGAGAGAATTGCCCTTGGGAACCAGAGAGGAAGGACACATCTGTTAGACTGGAACGAGGAATTACTGGGAAGTTTTCCGATTTCTCTGAGTGCCTAAAGTGTTTTGAAACATCCCTTTCCACGGTTTCCCAGGAAGAATGAGGCATGGACCTTTCGTGCTTTCCCAGATGCAGCTCCAAGTTATCCCTGTGAGGGATGCAGTGCCCCAAAATCTGAAGGAATGAAAGCAGAGGTGCCTCTCGAAGCTGCAGCAGCTGCTCTTCAATCCTGACGCCTTCTTGAGACATGAAAAGCTTTGGAGGGGGGGAAAAAAAAGCTTTTGCTGGTCAGGAAGGTGGCAGGGAGAGTAATTCCCTGGGAATTTCCTGGCCACAGGCAGCCTACAGCTGTGGGAATAGGCTTTAAAACAGGCAGGGTGGGGTGCAGGAGGCAGCGAGAGGCAGAGGAATGGAGAATATTGCACACGGATAATCCACCTGGCCAGGGAAGGGGAAGGCTGCAGGCACAGTGAGCCCAGGCTCTTGGGATGCAAATATTCCAGGATTTGTCTCCACAGGGGTGATTTTGGCTCCTGGTGGCTGCTGGGTGGGACTGGGAGCACAGCTCAGGGTGAATGGCAGTGACATTGGGGCTGTGTGAAGACACTCAGATCCTCACCAGCACATCTTTTAGTGATAATAATGCTCATTACAAGGCCTGTAGTGACAGGACAAGGGGGCATGGCCTCAAAATGAAGGAGGAGAGGTTTAAATTAGAGATTAGGAAGAAATTCTGCCCTGTGAGGCCCTGGCACAGGTTGCTGTGGACTCCCCAGCCCTGGGATTGCTCAAGGCCAGGTTGGACAGGGCTTGGAGCAACCTGGGGT
The DNA here is from genome assembly GCA_013398615.1 of Brachypodius melanocephalos. Lineage (NCBI taxonomy): Eukaryota > Metazoa > Chordata > Aves > Passeriformes > Pycnonotidae > Brachypodius > Brachypodius melanocephalos. Next base: position 1,167,166 of record VZSR01001113.1, on the reverse strand, counting down.
GGCTGAAGGTGCTCCAGCAGGGGCTGGAATGAGATGAGCTTCCAGGTCCTTTCCAACCCAAACCATTCCGGGATTCTACAATCATCCTTCAGCAGGATCATCCCAATTTGATCCCTCAACACCACCTCACCCTGCTGCAGGTTCCAAACCCTCTCCCTACCACGACAACGATTCCCTGGCTGCAGTTGTGCTGGATCTCAGCCCAGCAGTGAGAGCTCAGCGTGACGTGCAGGGTCTGTGCTTTCACACAGGCAAAGGGAAGGAGCTTCCAGAGGGTTCAGGAGAGCCCAGCTCACCATCCCCAAACCCAGGGAATCCTCTCCATGGCTTGGACCTGCAGTGCAGGCACTTGGGGAGGTCTGTGGGGAGGAAAAGAGCCCTGGGGAAATAAAATAAAAATGAAAGTCTGAGAAATTTACTGAGCCTGGCGTGGTATGTGGTTGTGCATCAGAGCTGGGTAAATGAAGATCTCAGAGAAAGCTTGGTTTGGCTCAAGCCAGAACAAACTTTTTTCCAAAAAATGAATAAAGAAACTGAAAACCAGATCCCCAAATAGCTTCAGTCCTTTCCCTGCTGTTTCCAAAACAGCATCTCTTCTGGTGAATTAACTTTTTGGACCTCCTACAATGAAACAGCCACTTCTGAATACAAACAGAGCAACCCAGAGCACGTTCAAATAAACACTCTCCTGGTGTATATTTGTATCTTTCATCATGTACTAAGCTTTTTGTGTAGGACTCATTTGTGTTTGTAAACTTTGAGATAAAGGTACTCTGAGAGTTTACTCCTATGTAACATCACACATCCAAATAAACTGCGGCTCAAATCCCATCCAGATTTACCTTTCCCCTAAGTTCGTACTTGAATTTCCTCCTGCCCTGAACCAACAACAACAAAGCCAATGAGGAAAAACTGAGCACAAACAACCTCGACTCCAGGCTGCAAAGAGCTCAAGGATTCAATCTGCAAATCCAGCCAGAAGATTCCAAAAATGGCTGTGGGATTGGCAGCAGCAAGAGATTAATCACTTTTAACGATACTTCACATTCCCACTTCAAATTAATTTAGGTCTTCACGAACCATTTGATTTCAAAATGGGTGAAGAAAGCTGGCAGCAAAATGCACCACGAGAATGGGACTGCTGGGATCAGTGTAACCCTGAGTGTGATCCCTGTTTCCTCACGTGGCTCAAAACACGCAGGCAGACTGATGGAACATGGTTTTGGGATGGGAAAAAAAACCCCAAAAAAATCACCAGATGGAGATGAGAGTAGGCAAAGTGTGTCTGTTCCTCTCCACACCATAACAGACAGGATGAGAAGCACATCAAGGCCTCCAAATTTTTCAGTCCAGCATCCCCTGAAAACACAGACATGACCAAAACCACCCCCAAAGTTGTATCCATTCTCCATGTTTCCATTTTCCATATTTCCATATTCCATTTACATATTTATCCATGTTATCATTTTTACCTCTCAGCAACAAAACAGGAAACTTGGATTTTTTTTTTTATTTTTTTTTTTTTTTTTGTCTGACAGCTGGCCCAAGACGCAGCAAACGTGCAGAACAATTCTTCACCACAGAGGATGTGATTTCCATTATTACCACCCCATCCAGCCTCCTACCAGATGGGTTTTTTGGGAAAAAAATGCACACTCATGGGGTGCAGGCAATGCCAACCTTCATGAGCAAAAGGGAGGCTGAATCTCCTCCTCCAATGGCCTCCCTTTTTTGTTCAATAATGGAACAAGCGAAAAAAGAAGACAGGGAAAAACAAGAATCACATTCCTTCAAAAAACTCCTCGAAGAGTTTCCTTGTGAATTGTTATGTCCAGAAAATCATTTTTGTGGGCTCGTTTTATCGAAACCATCCCACTTCCTATGTCAATTATCCATTACATGAGATTTCTGTCATGTAACTTGATGTCTTGCCCGTGTTTCTTTGCACTGCAATGAAAAAATGTCTTGTCTGTGAAAAACCACTCAGATAATCTGAATTTTCCAGTTGTTGGCAGCTCAGAGATTGTTGGGGTTTTTTTTTCTTTTTTCTTCACAATTGCTTGTTGTCTGGTTTAAGAAAACATCCCTGCTCTAAGTTATCTCTTCTCTCCAGCAAAGAGAACTCTCAGTGAAATTCTGATATTCCACATCCTGGTCAAGTCTCCATGAATTGCAGCAGAAGCCACGGGCACAGAAACCCATCCAGCCCTACACACCTGCAGATATTTCAGAAAACTCTCAGCAGGGAATAAAACCAGGGACTTATCACATTCCCTGAGTGGTTCGCAAACACCTTGAGCCGGGCTGAACCCGGGGTCTGACCCTGTCTCAAGAGACCACTTCCTTCCTCTTGGATACACAAATCTGGAGTGATTTCCCCCAAATCAGGGTGACAGCGATGTAGGAGTGCACCAGAGAGGGAAGACAAGCCCTGCTGCATCCCTGCCCTGGGATGGATTCCCTGGAGATGCAGTTGGGTTCAATTGCTTTGCAGCACCAACAGTTTTTATTAATTGCACTGGAGCCACCTCTGCATCGCTGCTGCTTTTCCTGGTGATCCCCTGGTGTCTGGGAGCTGCTGATGTTGCATTTCTCAGGCTGTTTGATGCCACCATCCATCCAATCCCCCTGGAAAAGCCTTTCTGTTCTTTCCCTGCTGGCTGCGGTCCCTCCCATCTCCTTTGTGATTCTCCACCTCGGGCCATCAGCGCCTCAGAGCCTTCCTCCCACCTTCACCCAAAGCCAAACTCGTCCTTTGCCATCGGTTTTCTTTAATTCCACACTTTAATTGTCCTGCCGCTGGGGATGGCAGGCGCTTTGCTGCGGGGCTGCAGTTGGGCTTCACCCTCCTCTCCTTTCCTTGGGAAGCACCAAAAGCAGAACCAGATTCTAAATTTCTAAAGCAGAACCAGATTCTAAATTTCTAAAGCAGAACCAGATTCTAAATTTCTCCTGATTGTTTCGAATTTGGAAGAAGGTGAAATCACCTCTCCCCCCTCTCTAGAATCCTAGTTTTTCTGCCTCAGTTTACAGCTTTAAGGAGAATTAAGGACCCTTGTGTTTATTTCACAGCTCTCCAGATGCAGTTCCAGAGCTACAATAAGTAAAAACAGCTGGACTGAATCCATTATCCTCTTTGGGACACTGTCTGCAAACATTATGGAAGTCAACATCCTTGGAGAAGCAGCTGATCCCCTAAAAGGTGAGGTTATTCCTAATGAATGTCTCCAGGGAAGTTAAGGGAGGTGGAATTTTTGCACATCCTGCAATCCTGGAGATGGCTTTTGGCTGCGCCCCGCTAATAAATAAGGGCTAATTTCTGAGAGCATAACTCATGCTGGTGGGAGATAAGAAAGGAATGCAAGCTCCCTCGGAGAGCAGCCTAGGAGAGAGTTCTCCTGCAGGATGAGAGCAGGAACCAACAGCAGAGGCCAGTGGTCAATAATAAATCCAGCCCTGCAGAGCAGACCCCGGATCGTGGATTCCCACCCATCAGGCAGCAGGGGAGCAGGGGAAGAGCCAAACTCTCCTGACAGGGCAGGGGTTTGGTGTTTGCAGCACAAAGTGCACTGGAACAGCAGGGTTTGGGTCTCAGGTTTGAGGGGAATGTGTTCCTCCAAGGGGAGACACAGGGGACAGCCCTCCCAGCAGAGGGGTCTGTGGTGCTCCTGCTCAGGGAATCCTCAGGGAGGAGGGAGTCAGCTCCGGGTGGTTTCAGGCTGGAGGGTGTCCCAGGCAGCCCAACACTTCCCCACACTCCAGAGAAGCAAAGCTGGTTCCCTCTGCTCCTGCTCTGCCTGCTCCCCATTTCCCAAGGGACGGAGGTTCAGCCAGCACCTCAGGAATGACAGGTCACCTCCAGCACTCTGTGCATTTAAAATCCCCATCCCTGAAGGTTCAGTTGTTTAGACACCCTGGATAATGTGCATTAACCTTCCTGCCCTGTCCTTCACGCTCTGGTTGCCTAGATTTCCCCCTCTGACTTTCACTGCAGGGAGGTTTTCACCACAACTTCACAGAACCATAAAACCAAGGAGTGGTTTGGGTTGCAAGGGACCCTCCTGCCACAGGCAGGGACCCTGCATGGCCAGTTTGTCCCTCCTCCTTCAGCTGGAGCAAGCTGATGTCTCACACATGGCTAAATCCTGTCCTGACACATTCACGTTCCCAGGATTCATCCTGTAAGGAGTAATTCATTTTTAGTTGGGAATCCTGCCCTAAATTCTATAGCTCTAGCCTAAAACTTGGGAAATGCTTAGTGTCCATCCTGACCCTTCCAAATCTGAGTTTTAAAGGTCTCCTAATCCTGGGAGCACACTCCAAAGGCTGCCAAATCCACGGGTATAACAAAAGCCATTCTGCAGGACATTTCCCATTCCTTGTACTCCAATTTCTGCTTTCTGGGGGCTGTGTACACATCTCCCACTTCATCTGTTCCATTTTTTTGGCAGACAGGCCCTGCTGTAGCACCTTTTGCTGTCCCAGGGTGCTCCAAGCCCCATCCAACCTGGCCTTGGACACTCCCAGGGATCCAGGGGCAGCCACAGCTTCTTGGGACACCCATCACACACACCCTGGGCTCCATGAAGTGTCCTCCCAGCTTCAAACCCACCTTGTTAATTCCATTGGGACCGTGCCAGCGTGACTGAGGACCCAACACAGTCTGTTACCTGGTTTCCAGTGCTCCAAAAATCATTCCTTCCAAAGCCCATTTTCCCTATTCATTAAAAAAAACAAAACCCCAAATCTGCAAACACCCAGCATTAAAAACCTGCTGGGGAGCACACTGGGATTTGTGGCAGCAGAAGTGCCACAGACATCACCAAATAGCTATGCAAAAAGCTCTATTTTTAAACCCTCACCTTGGCTACCTGTGAACCCCTTTCCTCCTGGGAAGGGGCGCAGAGATCCCTCAGTTTGCAGACAGCGACAGCCCCGGCCGCTGCCTTTTAACCTTTACGATTTGTTTTCATCTCCAGGAGGGAGAACTGCACCCCCTGGCCTCCATCTCCAGGCTGGGCTCTGTTGGTTTTGGCCAGCCCCTGAGCTGTTTCATACTTGGCACTGGCAGGGATTTGTTACACCAGCTGCTCAATAACAACACACCTGTAAGCAAAGCTGGGCCTGGGGGCTGCAGGGGGACCCAGGGCTGCTTTAATTATCTCAGGGTGCCACGGTGATGCCAGCATGACCTCATGGTTTATTTTAGCCTGATGTGACACGATGAAGAGCCCGTGTTTGCTCAGCTGTCTGTGCTCCCTCCAGGAGACCTGGCTGACCCAGGGGCCAAACCCCTGCTCCCCACGTGGGCACCTGCAGGCAGGAACTGGAGCCATCCACCCTTCCTTAATGAAGTTGCATCTCTTCCCTGCTGATGGATAATCAATTCTCCTCTTGGAAGGCTTTGCTGAAAGCGGTTTGGGGTTTGGTTTGGCTCTCCGAGCTGATGAAAAGGATTTAATTCTCTCTTTTGGAAGTCTGTGCCTTCCTACAGCGAGCCAGGAAGCTACAAACCCAATGGCATCCACATAAAGACTGGGAAAACATCTCTGTGGCAAGCTGAGGGCTTGGGCAGGAAAATATGAGGCACGTTTACGTAATAATTATAACTCACACTCGCACAGGACCTTTCAGCAGGGGATTAAAAAGCACTTTGCGAACATTATCGACCACAGCTCTGCTCTGAGGTAGGTACGAGCCCTCCTTTCTCTCCAGGAGCAGCCAAGGCAGACAGAGGTGATTTTCCAGCCCGTGTTTTGAGCAGGCAGCCAGCACTTTTGGGGGTTTCAGTGTTGGGATGCTGGATGTGAAATCACAGGAGGTCTGGTGATCGCACTGGATTCTGTGCCTGGGTTTGAGAGGGGACAGCTGGGGCTGGGATGATCAGAATCCTCACAAACTCTGAAATCATTGAATGTCCTGAGCTGGAAGGGACCCACAAGGATCATAGAATCCCAGAAGGGTTTGGGTGGGAAGGGACCTTAAAGCTCATCTCGTTCCACCCCTCCTGCCATGTGCAGGGACACCTTTCACTATCCCAGGGTGCTCCAAGCCCTGTCCAAGCTGGCCTTGGACACTGCCAGGGATCCAAGGGCAGCCACAGCTGCTCTGGAATCAAGTCCAAATCCCATCCCTGGGACAGGACAGCCCAAAAATCCCACCATGTGTCTGTTTTGGGAACGTCAACTATGGGGCTCCTGAACCCAAAAGCCACTTTCACAAATAAAACCTTTATTTAAATAAAACCTGAGATTAGAGTCCAGGAGTTGTAATTACCAAAGCTTTGGAATAAATGCACTATTTCAGCATCATTAATGTGCGAGCTAGGAGAAAAATAACATGGATTTTATCACTCCTCCTGCTTTAGGGAATAACCAGATGTACCAAGGAGCACAGCTCATTCCATCCTCACTAATTTCTGAGTTTGCAAGTAAGATTAATAGATTTTTTTGCTCTCCCCACAAAATTTAACTACAGAACTGAAGGATATCAGGCCATACTGGAGACAAAAAGAATGCTGAGATCACCCCTTTCCTCTTGCCTTGCAAATAGGAAATAGTCAGGACAAGGGAGATACCAGGAGCATGAGAGGCAGGAGATGTGACAGCTCTCCCAAGAGCCACGGTCACACCATGGCACAGGGCTTGGAAAAATCCATCACAGACCCTGCAGAAGGAATGTTTCCTGGAAATCCTGCAAGGCCATGGGAAATCTGACCTTTAGGAAAAGAGCAGAGGTGACCCTGAGCTGGCTGCAGGGGTTAATTCACTAACCCTGCTCCCAGTGCAAGCATGCACAGAGCTCAGTTACTCTACCCAGGTTTTAAAAGGACCATAAAACATATATTGCATTGGCAAGATGGTCAAAAGCACCCCTGGGATGCGTGCTCTGAACTGCTTAAAGAGGCTTTGCTCGAGCTGATTTTTATTTTTTGGTTGGCTTTGGGATTTTGCTCTTTGCTTATCCAATCCATCTGCAGTGTGGTGAGCTATGTGCACAAGCTCTGGGAGATTAAAGAGCTTCCATCGAAGTGCTGCACTGACATGGACAGATCACACTGCACCAAAGGGATCAAACTCCAAAATATCGGAGGGTCTGTCTCCCAGCACAGGGCACGATCCTGCATCCCGAAAGGCAAGCTCACTGCTGCTTTCCAGAATGTTCCTCTGGACCACTCCAGTCTCAGTGGCCTTCCCCAATCCCAGCCCAGCTGCTCCTCAGGCATGCAAAGAAGCCCTAAAATGTGGCTGCATTCAGAGGAGAAACTGCATAAAAGTGACACCTCATTAGCACAGCCATCTTCCCCGCGTGTTCCTGGTGAGTCACACTGGAGCAGAAACACAAACACATGTTTTTACTGCTCACGGTGCCAGTGCAAGCCGGGGAAAGCCCAGGAGGGTCTCGGTTAGCTCGCGTTGTCATCACAAAACCAGCGGCCCCGCAGTCCACATGGCAACAAAACACTCTGCTTCCCACACAACACCCTGTGCTCCGAGCGATTCCTTCTGCAGGTAGGGGCACAGAGGCTCCAGGGTGCGGGAGGGGGGTTTGGGGATGAGGAATAGGCTGATGGAAGTGCTTTTCACGATATCCAAACGCTGGTGGCGGCGATAGGGGGTGCAAAGCTGGCGGTACCCACTGAGATTCACTCCGGTGAATTGGCAGGCTCAGGGGTTCGCTGCTCTGGGTTCAGGGGTGTCATGGCATGAGGCTGAGCATGAACGATGCACAAAGAGGCTGATTAGCTGCAGGAGCAGCTTTAATTGATATCCGAGTGGGGAAACTGAGGCATGAGCTCACGGTTAGTGACGTTACAGGAACGGAGAGCTCAAGGCACAGCAGCACCAAGTGATGTGAAGTTACAGTCCTAAAACCATACCCAGGTGATTCTGCAACTGCTCCAGGTCGGGTGAAACAGAAACACAAGGAGCCTCAGAGGTCACATCACCCGTCGGAGCCATGTTCTCCTTGTCTCTGATGAAATTAAACAAGCTCCAGTGATTTCTCACATCAGGGAGTGAATGGTCAATGGTATCAGAAACAAAACTCAGGTCCCCATCCCCTCAGCAGCTTCAAAAGGGCTCTCTGGGCAAAGCACAGCAACAAACCCCAGTTTTTGTAATAAAACACCTGATCCAGCCTTAGCCGACCCCACAGAGGGCAGCCTGGGACCCCCGGCACTGGGTGAACTGGGAGAGGTGTAAGAGAAACCCCCTCAGACTGGGGCTGGAGCAATCCAGGTGCTCTCAAACCTCCCTTGAACACAAACCCAAGGGCTGAGGCCAGAGCTGCAGCAATGCAGGTGTTCCAGATTGGGGCCCCCTCGCAGCCATGCCTCGGGAATTGCTTCACACCGCAGGGTCAAAGCCAGGCAGGTGAGATTCCCATCCCTGGAAGTGTCCAAGGTCAGGCTGGACAGGGTTTGGAGCAACCTGGGATAGTGGGAGCTGTGGAACAAGATGATCTTTTGAGCCTTTTCCAAACCATTTCATGATTGTACAACCCTGTGAGATACCCTCTGCTCGAGTTGAACTGAGTCATGCCAGTTGAGTCATCAGCAAACCCCATCCAAAGCGTCTGCTCCACTCCTCAGATGGTTTCATCTCATAGCGCCAGCAACGACAACATCCTGGAAAATGTCTTGAGAAAGAAACTTTTGCTTCAGCAAAATACTTTGGACTTGCAGAACCTGACAAAACAAAGCCAGTTCGGCAACAAGAACATCCCCAACTCTGCTGGAAAGGAACCTTGGAGTCTGACTCCAGTACCAGCACTGCAGAGCTCTGTAGTGAATTCAGCTTTTAACAAGCAATCCCTGACCTCATGGGCTGACAGTGATGCCAGTTTAGGTTTTGCCTTGTTTTCTTTTCTATGTTCTCTGT
>VZSR01001113.1:1136944-1148437 GCA_013398615.1 Brachypodius melanocephalos | reverse complement strand
AGTTTCCTTCTAAGCAATCATATCTATAAGGTCTCCCCGTCTCACCATTCCCAACAGCTCACAGCACTGAGAACAATTTTCCACCTGGGAATGGCTTTGGTTCCAAAGCCTGATGATTCCTCACCCCTTCAGCAGCTCAAAGCTCCCAGAGGAGTCACCGAGGGAGGGAAGGTGCCAGGAGCACTGCACACCTTTGTCGCTCTCCATCACTCCTGAAGGCGCTTGTGAGTCTAAGGAGTGATGAATATGCACACGCTGCTGCCTTCACACCTGAGTGTGCACACCCAGAACACTCAGAGATAATCCCCGACATCTCAGCTCCCACCAGCTCCTCGCAGGGACGGCTGACAGCACCTTAATGTGCAGCCTGAAGAGAACCCTGTTTATACTTCCCAGCATGACACTCGTCTTTTTATTTGCAACGCAAAAACCACAAGAGACCCAAGCCTAGGTCAGCTCCAAACCCTCCCAGAGCTTTCCCTGGCCAGCGTTTCTTCCTCCTCCTCTATTTACGCACCTGGTGATTTATGTGCAACCTTTATCCGTGACAAATTACATCCAGGGCTTTGTTCCCCACCCAGAAGGGAGGGGTGCAACAGCCACCTCAAAATCTAACCCCATCCTCCAGCAGCACCTCCCTGACTGGCAGCACTGACACACACGTTCCCTCTCCTATCATCCACAGCCTCAGGGATTATGAAACACTTTGGGTTTGAGTGGGGTGGTTTTTTTGCTTTTTAATTTTTTTTTAATTTTTTCCTTTCCATGCCTGGCAAAATCTCACTTTATTAAGTTTGCTGTTTTGGCAGCGAACCACCAGCAACTGTTCTGTGTCTGGTTTTCTCCTGCTCACTTCTACCTTTTCACAGCAGCCTCCAGACCGTGCTTCCCAGGGCAGGGAAAGGACCACAGCACTGTGCCAACAACCTGCAGGCTGAAGACATCCGAGTTTACTCTTCCCCATCCTCCTATCTGGTTACCCAGCAGGAAAGGCAATTAAATGATCTGGCTGAGGATAAATCACCACAAGTAGCCACTATTCCCTGACATTGAGTTGTTTTCTTCTGGGTCACAGCAACAACTTGAGTAAACACCAGGTAAAAAATGACAAAATTCCAGGATTCCATCCCAAAAGAGATCTGGAGCCATCCTTGGTAACACGGGTCACAGGTGTAGAGTTCCTTTGCACTGACACATGTTTATTTGCAAGATGTTCACAGAGCAGTTTGGTGGGAATCTGGGTACTATTTATGCTGAACCTGCCCAAAATTTTAAACTCTGGATGGATTGAACGGGCTAAACCCCGAGGCAGCACATACTCAATTGATGTGGGATCAGAAAAGCCAACAGAAGCATGCATGGAAGCTTTGGAAGTTTTTTATTTCTGAACAGCTCCCCTTTTGCAATATAAAGCTTCAAATCTCTGTATAGGTGTGCAGGATTTGGCACACAGGCTGATTTTAAACTGTCTGAAGCAGAGAAAAGCATAATTACAGGATGCTGGGAGCCACCTCTGCATGTTGCTGATGGTTATTGAGCTCCCATTCCCTGCTCAGTTGTTCCTCAATCCACCAAGAGGAGCAAAAGAATCTCCCACATCGTCTATGGCACTTTATTTCCACGGATTCAGAGCACAACTGTGATGGAGCAGGGGCAGAAGTGATCCAGCAGCTGTTTCTCTGTGATTCTTTTCCAAAACAAAGCTGATCTCTAAACAGCCACCTACACCCAGCACTCACCCTGCTCCCCGCTTCGGCCAGACACCACCACACCTCAGCTCATGTTCCTCTCCCTGCTTCAAGCAGGAAACATTGAGTTCTCCAGTAATAAGACAGACCTCAACACCCACATTGCACCACTTTGCCCACTCCCTGTCCGTGGTCAAGGCTTTCCTGCCTTCCTCTTCTGCAACCCAGCCCAGCCTGGGCAGCTCTCCTGCTTCACATGTGCAGTGCCAGTTCTCCCATGGCTCATCCAAGCTCTTGCACCCATGTGGCAGCAATTAAAGGATGATTCCCACTCTTCTGCTCTTGCTTCCCTGGCTCACTGCTAAACCACTTCCTTTGCTCCCCTTCTCACCCTTTTATTCCCATGTTAGCAGCACCTCTCTCCAAGGGGAGTCTCCAGGAGACGCCAGCTGAGTCTGGGTTTCTGTCTGGTTACCCCTTTATTGTGCCAGGGATGCCCCTTCAGTGCCAGCCCAGTTCTCCCACTCTCTGCCTTCACCCCATCATCATCCTGCTGTGCTCCAAGATCTCTTTCTCCAAGGGCCCCACACCCAGCCCCTGTCCCACCCTGACATGTCCCAGGGGTTTCCTCTGGGACGTTTCTACAGAACAAAGGGGAAAGGCTTTAAACTGAAAGAGGTTTGGATTGGATGTTGAGAAGGAATCCTTCCCAGTGAGGGTGGGGAGGCCCTGGCACAGGGTACCCAGAGAGGCTGTGGCTGCCCCTGGATCCCTGGGAATGTCCAAGGAGAGGCTGGATGGGGCTTGGAGCACCCTGGGATGGTAGAAGGTGTCCCTGCCCTTGGCAGGGGTGGGACAAGGTGAGTTTTAAGGTCCCTTCCAACCCAAACCATTCTGGGATTCCCTCATTCCCAAACTTGGGCATGAATGTACCCTCTACCCTCCCACAAGGACAATCTCCTCTGCAGAAAAGCCTCCTTGCCCCTCTCTCCTTTTCTCCCTGCCCCTGGACTGATGCTTTGTGCAGTTCCTCACCCCATGGTGACGTTCTCCCTGCCTGGAAACAGCAAATTCCTGCATCATTTCCTCTGGGAAAAAAACACCTCAGACAACTCTGGAGCAACAAACCCCCTTAACAATGGCATTGACCCCACAAAAGGAGTCCAGTCAAGGAGAGCAGGGGTATTTCCAGAGCTCCAGAGTACTCCAGCCATCGGGGATTTGGGAGGAAGCCCTGGGATCTGCCTGTGTCACGCAATGATGAAACAGCTCCTAATCCAGCAGTAACCACGGAGGATGTTAAGCCACAGCTGGTAAATGAGGTCTTTTGAAATCAGCAAGCGCAGAGAACTCGTATTTAAAAGGGACCTGGCCAGGGAGTGCTCTGGATCGTTAATGTTGACTTTTAATAAGTCTTTGGAACGCTGAGGGCTGGAAGAAAGCTCATGTTGTGCCAGAGTTTTAAGAGGATAGAAACAGGATGACCCACATAATTATCCACCTGTGACCCTGACTCTTATCCCAGGTGAAATAATGGAACAGCTGTAAAAGAACTTCATTAATAAAGCATTAAAGGAGTGTAAGAGCAAATGCCAACAGCTTGGGTTTATAGGAAGCAGATTTGTCACTAAGTTGAGAAATTGTTTCGCAGTTGAATACATTCCCTAAGTTTGCAGGCTGGATGTAAAAAGAGTACAAAGTTTATACAATTTAAAGCCAACTGAGGCCTTACAAAACCTCAGCTTTCTTACTCCTGTAGTAGGACTACCAAAAGAGCTACAGAATCCCAGCAAGCCAAGAAATCCTGGGGTAAGATGGGCAAGAGACCCTTGAGTGTCTGTGTGCTGCAGGAAGGCACAACTGGAGGAGCAAAGGGAAAGGAAGAGCCACAGCAGGAATTTCCCCAGCGTGAAGGGCAGGACATTGTCACTCCCTGCTCTGGGTTTCCTTGGCTCAACCCTTCCACGACCAAGGAGCCCACTGGTTTAATTAGTTTTAATTAAATTTAACTAGTTTTGCTTTCAGTGCGACCTCAACGCGACATTCCTAAAAAAGTTCATCCATTTGAGCCCAAATCCACGAGCTGCAGCACAAGGATGAACACTGGGGATGTTTCCAGGCTCACCCCAAAAGCTGGGACACTGAGACAGCAACGAGAACCAGCACAGAACCACATCCCAGAGGTGAGGGCCCAGTAAATCCATTTACACACCAGCAAGGCTTTGGGCCCTGTGAAATGGGAGAGGAAAAGAGCTGCTGGTTGTGTCCTCCTCCAGAATGGAGCAGTGGGTTTGGAGCAGCCAAACTTCCCAATGCTCCCATGGTGTTACCCAGGGGATGCACCCCAGCTCCAGCAGCAGCCTGGGAGGTCAGCTATGCTGTGACCATCACCAAACAGCCAGTTTTCCAACCCAAAAATCTTCAGCCTGTCGTCTTGTGCCTGCTTGTGAGGCCCTGCCAGCTCCAAGTTGAGCAGAAAAGTCATTTTTCACTCCAAAATTGCCAGTAGTGAGCAATGCACTGCCCTCTGCCAGACAGCTGGGGTACCCTGGGCATCCCATGGACAGGGAGAGCGCCTGGGAATTATTTCAAAATCCCCCTGATGGTCATTGCAGAGCCCTTATGACTTCATCTCAGTCACTGCTGTGTTTCTGAGAGTCAAGAAAAACACGATTTTTTTCTGTATCTTGTGGTTTTTGGAGGGTGTGAATAAATTCTCATGCTGTGAGTTATTTAGGTATCAGCAAACCCAACCCAGCAGCAGTGAGGCCATTGAGAAACACAAAAAACCCCGTGGAGGAGAGGTGGCAGGCAAAGACTCACCAGTGTGACACATCAGGAGGTCCTCAGTGCCCAGAACCACCAAGAAGAATTGCAGATCCTCCTTTTAGTCATGACAAATCTACTCACAGACGTCACCTAAACTCAGAACCTGTGGAAAACGACCTGAAAAATTCCCTTCCTACCCTTGGTTTCACACCTTGTACGCATGCATGGATATCAGATACTGAAAGGCAGCAGAGTTGTGGCCTTCTGGACCAGCAGGAGTCAAGTGATGCCCCAAAACCCTCAGAAAAAGAACTTGTTGGCATGTCAACAAGAAGAACAGTGCCAGAGTGACTGCCCATCTCCACGGTGTCCCCTCCTAAAGGTGTGTCTTGGCAGGAGCTCTAAGCTGAAGGCCAGGAGTTGGAATTGATGATCCTCGTGGGTCCAGCTCAGTTCACAGAGTTATAGGACCACGGAATATCCTGATTCTCACGGGTTCTCAGGGTTGGAAGAAGCAGGGAGGGCACGATGAATGGTGGATCCTGAAGCCTGAATGCATCCCAAAGGCAAAATTCTACCTCTGGCCCTGAAGGCTCCTTTCCTCCCCAAGTATCTGCTTTTAACTCTGTGCTCCTCAGCTGTGCTGAAGCCTACAGAAAGATGTTGATTTGCTGGAGTGAGGCCAGAGGAGATCACAGAGCTGCTCCAAGGTCTGGAGCCCCTCTAGAGCCAGGCTGGGAGAGCTGGGGGTGCTCACCTGGAGAGGAGAAGGCTCCAGGGAGAGCTCAGAGCCCCTGGCAGGGCCTAAAGGGGCTCCAGGAGAGCTGGAGAGGGACTGGGGACAAGGGATGGAGGGACAGGACACAGGGAATGGCTTCCACTGCCAGAGGGCAGGGATGGATGGGAGATTGGGAAGGAATTGTTCCCTTGGAGGGTGAGGAGACCCTGGCACAGGGTGCCCAGAGCAGCTGTGGGTGCCCCTGGATCCCTGGCAGTGTCCAAGGCCAGGCTGGATGGGGCTTGGAGCACCCTGGGACAGTGGAAGGTGTCTTTGCCCATGGAATGAGATGACCCTGAAGGTTGTTTCCAACCCAAACCATTCTGGGATTCCCTGATTCTACAAACCCCCCCAGAAAGCCTCCATTTTACTCCCTTTTTGAATTTTTGAATCCAGCTCCTACATGAACAAGTGCAGGAAGAACGGGAGGAGAAGGAGAGACCTCGTTTAGAACTGCACAAGGGGAAATTGCAAAAAAATTACCTAAACCTTTAGGAACATATTTATATTTTGATTTCAAGTAATATTACTTCCTGGTTTCCAGCACATATTCCCTGGGCGTCCCCTATCAAATATCAGGCAGTATTAAATCACTGATCCCTGATCCCTGCAGCTCTCAGAAAAACATCTGTACTAATTTGTTGGTTTTCCTTAACACAAGGGCCAGCTGAACTCCTCCAGGGCCCAGCCAAGTGAGATCGCTGACAGATGCAGAACGAAAAGCGCAAAGATTTTTCTTTTTTTTTTTCCCCCTTTATTAAAAAATGAAGGCTCCACGCTCCGAGCCCCGAGCCTGTGGTTTTGCCAGAGTGATGAAATGACACGCGGCAACCTTGATGCAGCTCTGTTGTGGATACAAACACAGGGCTCTGCCTCATGCTGCTCCCCCCCAAAAAAAAGGATTGCTGACAGCACTGCCAGGCTGGCACAGGGTGAGGGGTCTGCCAGGGGGACAGCCCTGAACCGCTGAGGGTCCCAGAGGGTCCCAGAGGGAAAGAGTTATTCCAGTTCATTGCCCTGGGAGCACAGCAGATCTGGCAGCCTGCCCCCTGCTAAGGATCCCACTCTGTTTGGGATAAACCCTGCTGCAGCAGCTCAGCACAAAGCAGGGACAGAGGTGCAGGTGAAGGCAAAATTTGTCCTTGTTGAACACGAGGTGAATCGACCCAAATCGTTGAGGACTGCTGGGATAAACTCCAAAGCCCCCGAGGGATGAGGCAGCACATTTTGGGGGGCAGTGCCCAACACCCCCAAGGCTTTTGCACGGACAAAGCACAAAAAACTCGTGTCACAGGTGGGCCAGATATCCTGCAGAAGCACACAGGAATTCATAACAGCTTTCCTGTGCAACCAAGAGCCATTTCCCTAAGAAAAAGCTCCATTCCAAGTTCACCAGAGCCCCAAATAACAGCACTGCCTTGGTTTGCACTTTTCCTGCTGGGCTCTGTGAGATGGATTCTCCTCTTCTGCAGAAGAGCTCACAACATCTCTATGTTGTCCATAGCTGTCCCTGCATTCATAGGAATTTTATCCATTTTGATGAGAATTTTATCCATTTTCATGAGAATTTTATCCATTTTCATGGGAATTTTATCCATTTTCATGGGAATTTTATGCATTTTCATGAGCATTTTATCCATTTTGATGGGAATTTTATCCATTTTGATGGGAATTTTATCCATTTTCATGAGAATTTTATCCATTTTGATGGGAATTTTATCCATTTTGATGGGAATTTTATCCATTTTCATGAGAATTTTATGCATTTTCATGAGAATTTTATCCATTTTGATGGGAATTTTATCCATTTTCATGGGAATTTTGTCAATCCGGCTGCCAGGGAAAGAGCTCCTTGCATCAATAACCTCGGCTGTGTATTTCGCCCCAAAGATCCACCACAGAGCTTGTCAGCACCACGTCCCTGCGGTGAGCTGAGTCACACCCTGTGCCAATGCTGGTGCTTCCCAAGGAGCATTTCCCTGCAGGGATTCTCCCTGGGGATGAGGCAGTCAAAGCGCAGGGAATGCCACAAACCCACATCCCTTCTCCAGCATCCCGGGGCTGGATCCCAGCCAGGGGCACTGGGCAGCCCATTGACAGGCTCTGTCTGCTTCCAATAAACTTTAGAGCCTGTCAATGGGCTGGATCCTGTGCAATAAAATCGGTGTCATAAAAAAAGTCTTGCAGTGCCAGTGTCCTTTCCCCCTGCCTCGTTTTTAATCTGAGGACATATGGGAGGGGCTGATTCAGAAGCCAAATTCATATTTTTTTTTTAGGGGAGGGTGGAGGAGGGGGGAAAAATGACTTTTTAAGTTACAATGGGAATTTTCAGAGCCTCCTTCTGGGGAGAGCAGCCATTTTCAAAAGTGACTTCATTTCCAGAGCTGGCTTCCCTCCCAGTATTTGAACAAGCAAGGAAAGAAGAGTTCAGCAAAGTAAATGGGTTTCGAAGTTTAGCTTGATTGGCTTCAAATTTAACAGCCCTAAGCCAGACTTTAGAATTCCAGGCAAATTTGAGGCTGGTTTATTTTATCAGGCTGCCAATGCTGGGCAGAGATGACCCTGCACAGGAGAGAGCTTCACACACAAACCTGGCACAGACAGGGGACCTGGGCAGCCTCAGCTGGCAAATCTGGAGATTGAACACCACAAGGCTTTGGTGTGGATTTTTACAGGGGTTAAAATGTTTTGAGTCCCTTGCCTGGGATGCACTTCCGTGGCAGTCATTAAGAGCCATACCCAGTCACCTTAAATCCCTTTCCAGTCCCTGGAGCCGGTGATCTGGGGAGCAAGGGACATTGAAGAGCAATTCAGACTCCAGTAAGGCACCAACTGGAGACTTGAGGACAGGAACAGTCCCTTTATTCCCTACTTTAAAATGCAGATAACATTGTTTTCTTAATGAGCACGTTGGGAAGATAAATCGGCTGCCGCTGGTTTAAGAGGCTCCAGGACTCTCGGGATTCCCAATCCCGCTGTTTAGGGCGCTTTTCACCCATTATTGGCTGCCCGGTTATTGGGAAAAGCTTTCCCTGGGAGGAGCAGGGCGTTCATAAAGCTCTGATAAGCAGGATGGATTTTCCCTGTTCGGACTGTCCGTCCCCCCAAATTTTGCCGGGAGCAACCCCCGAGCCTGGGAGGGAGCTGTGAATCCCTTGGCCCTGGGATGGACTGAGGGAAGGAGGTTCCCCAGGCAGGGTGCGAACATCTGGAGCTGCAGACAGATGTTCAGCACAGCGCTGACCCCCGGGGTCTCTCCTTGCTGGTGCTTCAGCAGAGATAAGTCACTAAGGACGCTCTTTGAATGACTCTTGGCAGGGAGAACAACACCGAGGACCTTCGTGGAGAGCCGCTCTCTATTTGTCACGGCAGCAGAGCCAGTTAAATTGTTTTATTTCCACTGTTCTTGCTGTCCCTGGGGTGGGTTGGGGGATGCACGGAGGGGAGGAGCTGCTTCCCAAGTCTTCTGGGCTGGATGTTCACGTCCAAGACGTGATGGGGTTCCACAGCTCCATCTCCTCTTGTCACATGCTCCGTTTTAAAGGGATTTTTTGAATGTTTCTGGTGTAAAGGAAGGATTGACAGCTGTTAGGAAAATTAATCCAGAGGTTTATGTCCATAAAGGAGACAGAGGACTCCTTTTACTTTATTCAAACAAAGGGAGAGGCCATGGGGCATTTCCCCTGGGGTCTCTCCTATTTGGAGGACACAGCCTCCTTTTTATCCCCATTTCCCAGCCCCATTTCCCTCTCTCTTTCCCCATTGGCTGAGGTACTTGAGAGGTACAGACTTCCTCAAGTGCTTAATACCTAAAATTCTCCTTTAATATATAACCCTCCTTTTAATTTTTAATTCTTATGGAATTTATGGGTTTCCCCATTGTTTCTTTCATCTTTCCATCTCCGATTTCATTTATCAGCAAACCTACAGTTTGTTTGTAAAGGCAAATATCTTCTTTTCCATTCATCAATCCGGGGAACCCTCCCCATTCTTTCTTTTCTCTCTCAGTGCTGGTTTTTTAAATCTACCAACAGACCCAGTGCTTGTTTGTAAAGACAAGTCTGTCACTCCTCCCAACAGCCATCAGTTTGGACAGCCACAGGAGAGAGGAGCAAAGCTGCCCTGCTGTGACACAGAGGGGCTGGCTCAGTCCCTGCCCACTCCCAGGAGGGGGATTTGGGCTGCTGGACAGCCTGGTTTCCCACAGCATCCCAAAGAGCAGCTCCTTGGAGAGCTCTGCCAGCAATCCTGCTGGCCAGAAATGGAATTAAATACCATAATCAATGCTTGGTCTCCAGGTAGCACAAGAGAAAGCAAAGACAACAACCCATCCCTCGGTGACAGAAACCTCACTCCAAACTCCACACGGCTTCAGGAGTCGCCCATTCCTGCTTTCTGCTTACCCTGGATGCCTCCAAATTCTTTGGATTTCAACCTCTGCAGTGCCCAAGCTTTTTGCACAGCAGCAAACTCCAGCTGTGGGCTTTTTGATCCAAAATAAGAATATCCAAAGACAGCAGCTGCCAGATCCCTTTGTAAGGAGCGGGAGAGGTTCCTGTGAAGCTGGGGATGGATGCAGTGAAAGGGCACTGGAACTGCAATGGGGAGAGCAAGTTCTGGGTTTAATTCCTTCCTGTTTCACCTCACAGATGGGGAGAGCACGTTCTGGGCAATTTGGGTCCAATTCCTTCCTGTTTCACCTCACAAAGGTCCCCCTTTCCCCCTCAGCCTCCACGTCTGCATGGATACCATGGAATCACAGATGATGGATTGCCACCCTGCCGCAGCAAATGGTGAGAATAAAGTGGTGCCTGTAAAGCACGCTGGGATGTTGGGATGACAGGCAGAATGTAACTGCAAACTCTATTAGATCACTGCACCCTCCCCTGGGCCAAAAATCTGCCTTTGCAGAAAAGATCCAGACACAGAACTTGTTATGAAGTGAGGATGTCTGACAGTAGTTCAGCTGCATAGAGATGTTAAATAGTAATAATAATGAAACAAAGCTCGGCGTTTGAGGATGCTGTACATCTTCAAAGCACTTCACCGGAGCATTAACTGATTGCACCCAAAACAAATTGCTCGCAGCTGCTGGAGATCCATGAGGAATTCACAAGAAATGGATGGAACCTCATCCATCCTGGATCAAACCGGGGGTGCCTGTGCTAGAGAGCAATCAAGAGCTCAAAGGAAATAACTCGCAGAGAGCTGAGATTTAGTGCTCTCCTGTACACCTCCAAATGGGGTTTATTGTCAGAGAAAGCAGCACAAAGCCTGAGCTCCCTCCTCTCACTGCAGGAAAAAATTGTGACAGAGCCAAAGCCTTCATTCAGAGTTCAATGTCATCCTGTGAAAATTCCCATTTCAACTCAATCTCAGCAGAACCAGCCCCGTGCCAGGCACCTTAAGGCATCTTTGGTGTTGGGACACAACCAAGGGAACACAGATTTGGCTCTCATGTGCCAAACACAGCAAACTCCTCCAGCAACTCCTTCCACACTCATCTATCTTAATTTAATGTGGATTTCACTACTGCAGTTCCACATTACATCAAAGAATTAAATCTGTCTCCCCCAACCAGCTCCCATCCATGATTTAGAAACCATCCCAGCCCTCTTCTTGCAGCTTAAAAAGCCTTTTCAGGTGCACAGCAAAAAATTTGTAGCTTCAAAGTGCCAGGTAATGGCTTCAAAAGAGCAGCAGGGCACTGGCATCTAAATAAACCCACAAGTGTTCTGTCCACAGTTACTGCCTGGCTTTCCAACACTGGAGCCAGTTCCTGGCCTGTTCCCTGCCAGAGGCTGGCATCTGCCTGGAAAGACACAACAAAGACCTGCAATGAGCATTAAAGTGGGAAAGGTTGATGTTCTCTCATTTACAGTGATGCCTTGGAGTGGCTCCCTAGAGCAGAGGGCAGACAGAGTTAGAGAATAAAGTGGGTGTTTATTAAAGGCCTTTAACAGCTCCACCTTGGGCAGTCAGAGCCTCCCAGAGGCTGCACCCACCATGGACCATGGGCACCAGTTTTTCACACAGTTATGGGTTTGGTCTATTGGCGTATCAGGGGTTAATCCTCCAATTACAGCTTCAGGTAATGAAGTCATTTACCCCCAGTTTGCTCCTCCCCAAATCACTTTTGTTTATATTTTTTGGTGCCTGAGGCTGTTGGGTGTCCTTGGTTTCCAGGCCCAGAGGGATTGGTTTGTGTGACCAAAATGTGAAGACAGTGGCCAACACTTTCTGTGGAGTGCAGAGTTA
>VZSR01001113.1:1086383-1125613 GCA_013398615.1 Brachypodius melanocephalos | reverse complement strand
GCCATCCTGTCCCATTCCCTGTCTCCTTGCCTTGCCTGCTCTACCTCAGCAGCTCCTCATGGACTGCCAGAAACCCAGGTCATTTTTGCAGCCACAAAGCCCTGAGGTGAGTCCAGGTTGTTTCAGTGTCCCCCCTCACAGCAATGTCCTGTGGTCCATCAGAAAGATCCCTCGGGAGGGCAAGAACCTGTCATTGCTCTAGAGGAACCACAAAGTTAATAAAAGAAGAGCTGCCTCCACAGCAAACAGAAATTTCCTCCACAGCTGAGCCGTGGGATGAGGGAGGGGTGAGGGTGTGGAAAAAGCATCACTGAATAACCAGCCCTGTTTGAGAGCAGGTCACAGAAACATGGAATGGTTTGAGTTGGAAGGGACCCTACAGCCCATCCAGTGCCACCCCTGCCATAAGCAGGGACAGCTCCCACTGTCCCAGGATGCTCCAAGCCCTGCCCAACCTGACCTTGGACACATCTGAGGCTTTGATTCCCAATGACTGCAGCTGATCTTGTCCAAACCTGGCCTCAAACACCCCCAGAAACTTCTCTGGGCAACCTGTGCCTCACCATCCTCACCACGAAGAACTTCCTCCTAATACCTAACTTTGCTGATATCTAACTTGCTCGCCTTGGTTTCTCCCATTTAATTCAGATTTTATGGACCCTCCTTTATCTCCAGACCCCCACCAAGGCACCAGCTGTGCCCCCGGTGCCTCTGCCTGCCCTGAGAGCAGCATCACCCTGATGGAGGAGGAATTTCTAGGGGAAAGTGTTTGGAAAACAAGGAGCAGCCCGAGGAGAGCAAAGCTGCTCAGCTGCAGGAGTTCACTGTGCTGGGAGCAGCCCTGGCTGCTTTCATCCCCCTTTATCCAGAGCCTGCAGACCCGGCATTCTGCTGGTGTTAAATTCCCTCTGTGTGCTGCAGGACGCCTGCCCTGATCCACCAGGGAGCTCCTCTCTGCTGGTTGGGAATTTCCACCGGGACGGTTTCTCATCGGAAAATGCCAACACGCTGAAATCAAAGCCCCTTGTGGGAATGTACCAATTTCAGGGAATCTTTCATGGGAAACATTTCCTCAAGCCCAGGCTGGAGCTTTCCCCTCGGGAAGTGTGAGCAAAGGGCTCAAAGGGATGGGCTCAAAGGGATGGGGACAGCCTCACCCCGTCTGTATTTTCTCCCCCCCATGTCCCCACCCCCAGGAGCCCTTACCCTGAGGTTCGTGGCTCCACAGATGGATTTCATCCCTAATAAATGTTGTAACCTCAGGGACACAGACCCTTCCTGTCCCCCAGGGCAGGACATTATCCCAGGACACGGCAAGTGCAGGTTGGATGTGAAGCCACACTCGCTGGTGTTTCTCTTCTAGGTCATGGATCCATCAGCTTTTCCTGAGAAAATCCAGGCAGAGCCTTGGGATCACCCTGAAGAAGGGCTGGAAATGGGCTCAGATTTGGGAGAAGCTCCCCCCCAGGAGCTGGGCTCTGTCCTGCACGGAGCTTGCAGGGCGGTGTGGTGGCACGGAGGGGTTCCCCAGGGTCCCCTGTCCACAGGGGCTGTCCCTGGTCCCTGCCATGGCCGAGACAACAGCACCATCTTGTGACTCTGCTCGGCCTGGGAAAGGATTTTTGGGATGACCCCGAAGCTCCCTCTCGTGGATCCTGCAGCCAGCGGGTCACAGCAGCCCAGATGTTCCTCTGCAGGCTGGACAGGGCTTGGAGCACCCTGGGGCTGGGGAAGGTGTCCTGCCCATGGCAGAGATGGGAATGAGATGGCCTTTAAGGTGCTTTCCGACTTAAACAACTCTGTTATGCCACGATCCCTTGGGTTGGAGGGTTGGGAGCAGGTGTGAGGGCAAACCAAGATTTGCAGCTTGCCTGCTCCCCTGGACAAAATAAAACCAAACCAAACCAAACCAAACCAAACCAAACCAAACCAAACCAAACCAAAACCAACCCAAACCAAACAAAAAAAAACCCAAACCCCCCAACCCCCCCAAAAAAACCCCAAATCCAAACCAACCAACCAACAAACAAACAAACAAAAAAAAAAAAACCAAAAAGGGAGAAACCAGTCCTGGGCATGGCAGGACACAGCACGTTCAGCCCCAAGACCATCCACAACACCCAGGATGCACATGGGGATGTGGTGCAAGCAAAAGTTTATCCTTGGGGTGGCAAGGCTGGATCTGATGGCTCAGGCTGCCCCTGTGGAGCACCACACATGGATTCAGGAGCTCCCAGGTCCCACTGCATTTATTCCCCCCAAAAATGTGAAGAGCTTGGGTCCCTCTTGAGGTGCTCAAAGCCAAGGGAGGTGTCTCCACCTGTCCCTGCAGTGCTGGGGCCCCCAAGCACAGCTCTTCCAGGCAGCATAACTATAAACTGACAAGATTTTTGGCACTTCGAGGTTGTTTCAGGAGGCTGCTCTCTGCAAACACACTGTTGCAATGCTGCTGGTGCCTGCCAGGCTTTCCACACCTGCAGGATCAGAGCTGGCACTTTAATGGGATTTGGGACAGTGCTGCAGGGGATCTGCTTCTATGGAGCTGCTCCTTTTCTTTCCCACGTGATTTCTTCCCCTACTGCAACCATTTTCTAATTTCACCTCGTGATGAAATCGGGTCCTTCTGAAGTTTTTTTCCCAGAAGGACCCAGAGGGCTCAGAGATTGCAAAACCTCCCGGTGCCAACCTTATCTGCCAGTGCTTGTGCTGCACTCCAGGCTAAACACAGCTGCTGCCAAGCACAGGAGATGAACTTTCTCTCAAGGACAATACCAGCATAAGGAGTTTTTTAAAGGGTATTAGGAGCTTTAGATGTAGCTTTAGTCCTGTGTGTGCCACCCCAGAGAAGGACTGTAAGCCCTGCTCTCTCACACCCGGATGTTTCAGGGTTCCTGTTGTGTGCTCCTCTCCCTCAGCCACGTGATTTTCCTCTCAAGCCACAGCAAAGAAGTGTAGATTTTAAATAAATTCATAGAGCCATCACAGCTGGGAGAGACCTTCAAGATCATTGAGTCCAACCATCAACCCAGCAACATCCTGATCGCCCCTAAACCACGTCCCCAGGTGCCACATCCAGGCACTACCACCTTCCTGGGCAGCTTATTCCAATGCCTGACCGCTTTTTCAGCCAAGATTTTGCAGATACCCAGTCTGAACCTCCCCTGCTGCAACTCCAGGCAGTTTCCTCTGGTCCCTTCACTCGAGACATGGCAGAAGAGCCTGACCACCACCTCACCACACCCTCCTGTCAGGGAGCTGTAGAGAGCAATGAGGTGTCTCCTGAGCCTCTTCTTCTCCAGACTGAACAAACCCAGTTTCCCCAGCTACTGCAGAGCTTTCAGCCCTGTTCCCCTCCTTCCCTCCATGCAATCTGACTTTTTCATTCCTAACCATTGTGCTGTGGGACTGTTCCCAGCCTTCCTGCATCCTCTGCTCCACGCAGACACTTTTCCAAGGCTGCCAGGACCTTTCCACACTGCGGTTAAGCCTTGCCCTGTGCCTTGCCACGTGCCCTGAACCTTCCAGGGAATATCCTGCCTGATGGCGTGCCAGCCTTGTTGTTGTCCACTGTGGATGAGATAATGTCTCTCAAATCTGCATCTCTGACACGAGGGCAGAGATCCAACCCCCTTTCGCTTGTGGCTGCATTCCAGCTTCAGGACAGAAATGACCAGCAGAAATATGAGAAGTTTGTGACATTCTTGGCTCGGGGATCGTCGGCCTGGCGTGGAAAGGAATGAGATCAAAAGAGATCAGTGTTATTTTCAAGGCCTTGTTTCATGATGCACCGTTCCAAAGAGGCTTTTGGGCTCCAGGTGAACCGTGCTGAGCACGGTGGAACAGGTTATTTTTGTTGATGGAGCACACTGGGACAAGAACAGCCTTAAAAAACAGAATTGGTGGTGCATTGTGGCTGTTTGTTCCCTGCACACTGTTTTCCTCGAGACAGAAGAGCCAAGAGATGGACAGGAATGCATCCTGCTTTTCCAGGCAGGTGCTGGCAGGAATATTGCCAAAAAACCACTGTGAGTGCCTGCCTCACAGGACAGGGGGCTTTTCAGATGGAGCACATGAATGCGGGATAAAGCTCTCAGAACACGCAAGGATGTGTTTGAGAGCGTGTTGAGAGCGGCAGCCAGAAAAGCAGTTTACAGAATTCACTTGCATGGATGAAAGGAAAAGCTTGATGGTCCTGATGGAGTGTTTGAGCCCAGAGCAGCCTTGGTGCAATAAAGGCACATTGGCTCTTGAGATAGTGATGAAGTGCAGTGCTGGGAACCCCCCCCAGTCATGCCAGGAAAGCTCCAGCGTCTTCATCACCCTGTCACAAAAGGAGCAAGGAGAAGCAACCTCCATCCTCTCAGAGTTACTTGTTCCAACAGTGTTTCCTCTCCCAAGGCTGCATCCAGAGGGGATGGGAAGAGATCTGGGTGAGAAATCAGCGTGCAGTTCGGTGCTGGTGTTTGCAGCATGTGCATGCTGGTGATGAGGGAGGAATCGGAGACTTTTTGTTGGCCTAATCAGATAAAAATCTTGCTGAAATCCCCAGCGGTGCAGGAACAGGCTCTTGTCACACAGATGAATCCCTCCAGTGGCCCAGACTGTGCAGGAGGCAGATAAGCACCACAGTATCTGTTGAGGAGAGCAGATTACCCAGAGCTAATGCTCTAAAAGTGGCTGCAAACACGAGCAAACTGGAGAGCACAGACAGAGCATTCAGCAGCATTTCTGCAGTAAACAATTCACAAGAGCTCGGGGCCATCAGAGGGGAGCTCAGCTCTGTTTGCTGTGCCAGGGCTTGTGTCCTGCAGCCTGTGCCAGCCAGGCTCAGAGAGGATGAGCCCCTGAGCTGCCATCCCAACCTCACATAACCCCAGCTCCCCTCTTGTGGTTCTTTCACCCCATCCTGTACTGTGAGAGTGTCTGAGACATCCAGAAGTGGCATCACCTATCACAGAACCCCAGAATAGTTTGGGCTGGAAGGGATCTAAAAGATGATCTTGTTCCAAAATCCTTGCCATGGGCAGGGACACCTTCCACTAGCCCAGGTAAGTGGAATTCCAGTGATGCCTTAAGGGGGGAAACAATGCCTTAAGCTTTAGCTTTCATATTTTCAGATTCTGTGCTGCTTAGGGGTGCAGTTCTGAGCCTCATGTTAAGTGTTAGGAAGCTCTTTTTACAGAGTAGGGACACAAAACAAATCCTTTTCCTGCTGCACACCAAGGACAACTTTCAGCCCCAAAAGCACAACCAAGGGTGGCTGAAGGGAGGAATGAGAAGGATGGGACTGCACAACCTGGAGCTGGAATGGGACAATTAAACCCAATATTCATATGGACCAAAATTTATGAAAATGTAAGATCTCGTGACCAGTCAGCCATTTGGGGACCATTTTGTGCCCATTTTGGGTCCACCTCGGGTGCAGCCCTTGTCCTGCCCAAGGTGGATCCTGGAGGCCTTTCAATAAATCCCTACTTTCTTCTCCAGCTCTGTCCAGTCTCTGTTCCAGCTCAGCCTTCCCAAGGCATCACCAGTCCTTCCAGTGGATTTCTCCACGGGCTCATAGCTGCCCTTGGGGCACTGTGCACGTCTCAGCCTCACAGCAATCAAGTGAAGCTATTAAATATCAATCACTTCCCATGAAGTTGACGTTTTTAATCCCCACTCTGCCTTCTCTTTTCACACACTGGTGGCTGGGGCCTTTCCCCACTGTGAGGGCTTTTCCCCCCTCGCCTCATCGCAGCCCGGAATTAATAAAGAGCGGATGGGGGGGTGGGAGTGGTGCGTAAAAAAAATGAAAGCAGGTTCCTTGTCGGAGCCAGGGATTCATCTGCCTCTCCCCGTGGAGATGAAGAGGCCCTTTCACCCCAGCAACCAGAAGGTTGAAGCTGGATATGTGCTGGGGCTGGGAGCTGCCAGCCCGCGGTGTGACGGCGGTGACATTTCTACCTCACGGTGAAAAACCAAACCCCATTACAGTTGCTGGGGAGACTGTCCCTCCATCGAGGCTGCGGGTTTGGGAGCGAGCTGGGGTAGCTATGGAACGGGGCCCAGCGTGGCTCCCAGCCCTGTCTGCAGATGAAGGTCAATGAGAGCTGCCCAGCCCCGCCGTGCCCACCAAACCGGGCGCAGGTGGGAGCCCAGCGCCTCCGAACCCCCACCCCGTGCCCCCGCTTTGTTCTCCGCTGCTGCCCGGCGATTTTCATTACAAATATCCTCTTATTATGCGCTCCCGGAGGGAAGGGGAGGCGGCAGAGGGGCCCACACAAAGAGAAAGAAAAGGCTCCTTGCTAGCAAGGCGGTAATTCCAGGGCTGGGGCTTTCCTGCAGGAGGATTCATACGGATTGGACATGGCACCGCTTCACACGTCTGCACCCTCCAGGGGCCAGCTCCTGGTTTGATTTCATTATCAGCAAGCTGGGCTGCCCGGAGACTTCTGCCCTGAAATGAGCTCCCCAAAAGGGAAAGCTTGCACTGTGTTTATTAGTGGCTTTCAAAGCAGGTTTGCTGCTGCTCATCATGGAAGCCTCTGCATTTGCTTGGGCACGGGGTGGGAGAGCACCAAGTGCCACGAGTGGGCATGGTAGAACCAGTTAGTATGGG
The DNA here is from genome assembly GCA_013398615.1 of Brachypodius melanocephalos. Lineage (NCBI taxonomy): Eukaryota > Metazoa > Chordata > Aves > Passeriformes > Pycnonotidae > Brachypodius > Brachypodius melanocephalos. Next base: position 1,119,009 of record VZSR01001113.1, on the reverse strand, counting down.
AAAATGCTGCATACAGGTAAAGCCTTATAAAATAAGGGCCTTGTTAACCTTAAAAATTAATTAATTTTTTTTTTTAATTTACCCTTGTAAAATCATGGCTCTGGCCTGCTACTCCTGCTAAGTCAAAGAGGGCTATGGGAAGGTGACTCAGCTGAAGTGGAGGTAGAAAAACAAGTTATATAACCATTACACATCCTGGTGTATGGGGGTTGGTTGAATTACGTTTGTTATGATGTAGAACTGTGTGACTGATAATGGGTTAGCTGCTTGGAAAGGCCTGGTTTTTGCAATAAAGTGGCTCCCCTTTGCACCTGCCTGGGGATTCTGCAGCATTACAGACCCTCACTCGCAGGAAAACTTCTTACAGAACCCCAGAATGGCTTGGCTTGGAAGGGCCCTCAAAGCCCATCCAATTCCAGCCCCTGCAGTGGGCAGGATGGGCAAGGACACCTCCCACTATCCCAGGTTGCTCCAAGCTCTGCCTAGCCTGGCCCTGAACTCCCAGGGATGGGAATCCACATCTTTATTATTTATAAGTGGTCAACCATCTATTTTAGCAAAAGCTGGTGGAGTCAACCCTTCAAACATCTCCTAACCCCAGACACATGGAGACTCTGCTCTCACAGGTAAATCAAATCTTGGTCCTTTCACAAGGGACACAAAACAGGATCCAGGTGTAAATGGATGCAGGTGAAGTCTCCCAGGAAGCAAACTTGGCCTTTATGGACTCACTTGTCACAGGTATTGTGTGTTTTTCCCCAGCTCAGGACAGATGGGGCAGCTCAGCACCCAGAGCACGGCAGTGTTGGGATGTTTGCACAGCTCTGGCTCAGGTAAAAATCCCATTTTACACCTGGGTGAAACCATGGCTCAGATTAACCAGGCCAAGTCATGCAGGAGCTCTGAGGGAACCCAGCCTGCCCCCTCCCTGCTCAGAAAGCATGTTAGACAGCTCTCCCCCTCGCTAATGCCTTCTCATATATTGGACACAAACTGAAAGGGGGCCTGCTTGGGGTCACTTTACACCCTTTCTCTGGAAAATGCATCTCAGGAGCAGATTTTCACCTTGCTTGGTGCTTTGCCAACAACTCTGGGACACTTGTAGGACACTTAGCAGTGGCAGGGCTGATGACGAGACAGAAACCTCAAGGGAAGATGTTTCTGCCTTTAGAACACACACTTTTAGACAAGTTACCTTGATCCTTTGTGGTTTTATGATGTGCACAAGACAAGGACCAGCACATCCATCCACTCTGCAGTCCCAGAGGTGAGTGCACTCATTTGATGACAAACAGTAAGAGATCTGCTGTCATGGACAGAGCCCCCAGGAGCAGAAGTCACTTCATTCCCTGTAAGCTCACAAACAGCACCTACCTCTGTGCTTATGGGTGTGTGAATCCATCATTCTTGGAACAAATGCAAACTGAAGTCTGGTAATCCAATCTCCTACTTTAAAAAAAAATAAATAAAATCCCAGAATGGTTTGGGTTGGAAGGGACATCAAATCTCATCCCATTCCACCCTCTGCCACAGGCAGGGACATCTTCCACTGTCCCAGGTTGCTCCAAACCCTGTCCAGCCTGGCCTTGGACACTGCCAGGGATGACACAACCACAGCTGCTCTGGGCACCCTGTGCCAGGGCCTCACCACCCTCACTGGGAAGGATTTATTCCCAGTATTGAATCTAATTCTATCCTTCAGCTCAAGGCCATCCCCCCTTATCCTATCCCTCGTGAAAAGTCCTTCTCCAGCCTTCTTGGAAGCTCCCTTAGGTACTGGAAGGTGAGTTCTGAGTCCCAGGGTAATGGTCTGGCCCCTCATGAAGACAGCCTGACTCACAAACTCAGACCCCAGCCCAGCCTTTGGTTTCCAAACACGCCCAGTGTTGCTTTGCTTCTCTCTCTTAATTCCCATTGCCTTTTCTTTCTCTCTTTATTTACTTCTTTATCTCCACGGGTCTTAATTTCCTGCACCCCGAGCCCCGCTGAGCCCAGGCAGTGCCTACATGGGATTGCACTCCCCAGCCTTTCCCTGCTCAGGAAAGGTCAGGGATGGAGGTTAGTGTGGCGAGAAGAAAGGCAGCAGCAGACAGACAGAGAGCTCTCATAAAGGTCTGGCTGTGAGCTTCTCTGAGAAAATGTCAGCTCGGGGAGGCTGTAACAGCTTTAATCTGCACTACAAGAGGATTAAAAGACTCGTTCTCACAGCACAAAAGGGAACGGAGGGAGCGGAAGGAGCGGAACAAGGGGAGAATGAAGCCTGCAAGGGGAGGAAGGGAGAAAGTTAAAGAGCTCAACTCTAAAGAGCATCAGGGCTTAAAGAGCTCCGGCTCGGAGAGTAATAAATGTGAAGTGGCCTGCACAGAAAAGGGGCTTTGGCCAATGGCTTGGCTTTGCTTTTTCACACTAAGCACACACACTTCAGGCTGCTTCAGGCAAGGCAACTTGTTCTGTTTGGCTTTGTTGATTTTCAGGGGCAAAGGAGTAGGAGGGGGAAGCAGAAGGTTAATGAGGCTCTGCCAGATGCGACACTCCAGAGGAGCAGTGGGCACTCGGTGTTTTAAACAGTGCTTTGGGGGCTTTGATCCTCACCCCTGCTGTCCCTCAAACCCTCCTTGTCCTCGAGGGCCGGGCTGGAGTGGAGGGGCCTGGGAACAGGAAGGAAGTGCGTGGAATTGCAGGATGCTGTCCTCAAGTACTGCTTGAGCAACCTTTTCACCCGCTCAGCAAGGCTGGGAGAGGAAGAGTGGGATTGAAAGGGTGAGGAAAGAAGGACACTTTAAATGCTTCTCAAAAGGAAAAAGAAGAAAAACCAACTCAATGCATCAGTTGCAGGAGATGTAAAGGCCAAGGAGACATCAACACAGACAAGGAGCTGTGCTCCAACAGCGAAACCAGGCGCTCCAGTCCAGCTCAGGGGCTCTCAGGGCTGCACCTCAAACCAAGGCAGGGCTGCTCTGCCTGACCAGCAAGGTTTGGACATGGCAAATATTCTTGAAGGCTGGAAGACTTCTCCCCCATCAAGGACAATTTTAGTCTCCCAAAATCTTTGGAGAAATGACAGAGGAAGGTCAGACACCAGCCACGAGTCCTGAGTTTCTCCCACGAACACGCTCAGCAGCCTCAGGAACTGGCAGAGGAGAAAAGCAGGTTTACAGCAGGGACTGGAAAATTAAATTTAAAACTGAATTAAACAGGGCTGTAACGAGTCCTCTCATCTTCAAGGTTACCCACCTTTCCAGCTCCACAGCCTTACAGGCCAGGAGAGATGTGCCAGGAGAACACCAGGTACAATCAAATAAATGTCTAAGGCTGCTTTTTCCCTGTTTTAGCAGCTCAGCATAGTGCTGGGGCCTGGCTGGTGCTCTGTGCACAAATTCTACTGAGAGGGGGAAAAAAAAAATCAACTTTGTAACATAATAAGCAAGTTCCAGACAGGAATTAAGGAGTATAACATATCCAGGGGAGACAGGGCCTGCAGTGGCATTAAGGTAGGAAGAATATAATTACCTGACCTGGCCTGTGGCCAGGATAATGGTATTCATTTATTTCAACAAAGCCAGAAGTGCCAAAACCTGGATTTTCAATTTAAACCCAGAAGATGGCAAATCACAGCACCCTGATTGAATTTTTCCAACTTCTGGCTGGACAGAACAGCCTCCCTGATAAGGGTGAAAAATTAACACACCCACCTCAAGTGGCAATGATGGGAGAGCTCACCTTTAGCTTCATTTGGGAAGCCTGGTGGCATCCCAGAGCCATTCCAGGATGGAATGCAGCATCCTGCAGCACCCAGAACACCCTCCCACTGCCCATGGCTTGGCTGCAGGCAGCAAAACCATGCTCAGGCATGGTTCAGCTCCAAGCACAGCCCCGAGTTCGATCTGGTATTAATTATCCTGTTCTGCAGAGATAAATGCTTAATCCTCTGGCTGTTGACACTGGAAATGGCCCAATCTAGCCCGGGGTGGATATTATCCCAGGGAACTTGGCTTCAGCCATGATCCCACATCATGTGCTGTACAAATGTTCGCTGGCTTGCAGGGAATGGATTTCATAGGGTGCACAGGCTCCTTCCGTGGCACAGCTAATCCAGAAAAACACATGACCCAAGCATTCATTGTATCAGGTTTTTCTTCTTTCCTCTTATTCTTTTTTTCACCTTTGACATAATACAAATTTCATGTGGAATTCCTCGTTTTCAGACATTCCCTATTTCCTTACAGCTTACCAGCTTTCCTACTCCAGCACTGACAGCAAGGAAATATCCCTGCCCAAGGGAAGTGGAGATGGGTCTGCACAATCTCTGCTTCTAGGGGAGTCTTGCCCTGTTTGCCAGAAGAAAGGCAGATGATCCACATTGCTTCCCTGGTTTTAGACTCCCTGGAGGGCCTAAATTAAGGATTTTGTGTCAGGGAGAAGGCAGCGATGCTGATGGGGTGGGAAATTGTTCTGATTCCTGGCCAGGCTTTAAGGATTTTGTTCTTTCCCATGTCTGAGCAGTCCCACTTGTCTCACAACCACTGCCACCTGCCCTGGCCGTGCATTTTGTGACACCTGGGAGACACCTCCCCCCCTTCCCACTCACACCCAGCCTCTTCCTCACTTGTTCTTCTCTTCCCCTTAGAAATCAAAGGCAAATTTTAAACTCTGACAGAGCAGTGAGTTTGAAATAAAGTATTATTGCACACAACTACATGGGAGGGAAGGTTTGCTCCCCATTTAACAAGGAAATGGGTTTTCCAGGCAGCACAATTCCACACAGACTCCAACAGCACCACAAACAGCTGATACAGAGGGTTGAGTACAGGAAATAGGACAGGGAGTCAGTGCATGGTGGGACTGTTTGCCCCTAAAAACACAGTTCAGCAGTTATTGAGCATAGTGTGGTGCCTTGGAGCTCTACACCACTGTGCTCATGGAGCAATCCCTGCTTCCAGGAAGCTCCCAGCCAGCTGTGGGAAACTAAAGCAGTGGGAAGGGAAACACTTGACCAAATCAGCAAGTGGTAGGCTGGAGGCAGATCACACACAGCCAGAAGGACCTGGAGAGGGAGAGCTGAGCACCCACCTGAGGCAGGTACTGCTCTTGACCTAACGTGACACAAGGCTGCAACTCTTTATTGACATCAAATCTGGCTGCTCTCACCTCCTGCCCTTTAGAGAGGTGGCTGGAGCCTTCTGCAAATTCCTTCTACAAATTCCTGCAGGAAAAAAAAAGGAGCTTGCTGGGAATATGACACACTGAGCGAGCTTAAGTTTTTTTGTCAACTTTGTTTGTTTTACTAAAGCAGTTTTTCCAGTCTTAGTCCAATGGAAATAAACTTCCAGCCCACCTGAAAGCAGGAGTTTGTATCTGCCACCATTGTGCTCAATTTAATCCCAAGATCACAGTGAGGCAAAGAACTCACAGTAGAAGAAAAGCTGAGCTTTTTATTGGATTTGTTTTACTCCTTAACAACACGAAGCAGAGAGGGGCTATTTGCTCCTGGGCACTTCACCTCAGCTGTAAGGCTCTACTGTGATCTCCCAGGGAGAGGATGGGAATTTGAAGCCCAGCCAGTGAGAGCATGAGAAAGAGCTCAAACTCCTCATATCTGAGACCAGAAAGGGGATTCTGGAGAGTGAAACAACCATTCTGCAATTCAGAAAGGCGGTTCTGGAGAGTAAAACAACCATTCTGCAATTCAGAAAGGCGGTTCTGGAGAGCAAAACAACCATTCTGCAATTCAGAAAGAGAGTTCTGGAGAGTAAAGCAGTCATTTTCCAATTCAGAGAGGGGGTTCTGGAGAGTAAAACAACCATTCTGCAATTCAAACTCCTTGGGTCTGTTCCCAAATCCCACACTGCCTTGAGAGCTCACGTAAGTGAATCTCCTTTCTCTCTCTCTCTCTCTCTTTTTATCTTTACACAGAGAGGGCATTGCTACTGGGACAACCCCAAATCATTGCTGCACCAGCCCAGCAAAGCACCAGCCCCCATACTGGCAGTGATCACTGATTATTTTTATCTGGAGGTCTGAATATTCAGTCATTTGCATAATTTCAGAGATGGGGGTTAAAAGCAGGGAGAATTTGGGCTTTCTGGCAAAGGAGAAATATCGGCTCATCCTTCCAGTGCCACATCCAGTGTGTGTAGGGACTGTTTTAGACTTTTGCCCTAACCTGGAGCTGGCAATGGATAATTTGCACTCCATGATTCTCTTCAGCAAAGCCTCTTAATATTATCCCTAATCAATGACAGATCACAGTCCTGGGGCTCCAAAGCCACACAATTAATTAGGAAGCAGCAGCAAACAAGAACTCCAGGAACATCTAGGAAGCCATCAAGCACAACAGAGCTCTGCTGCATCATCTCTGGCTGATGGTGCCATGTCCCCCTCCTGACAGCTGGGGTGCAAATGGAAGCAGGAGGAAAAAGGAGGGAAGCAGGAACGTGGCAGTGAAAGACAAGGTGAAGCAGCTGCTCCAAGCAGGTATTTAAGGATATATCTGAGTCCTGCTTCCCAAACTGCTGCTTGACCATTTGGGGTTATCCCAAAGCATTCTCCACCTCATCTCTTTAAACTACTGAACACACACCTCCCTTCTCCTCCAAGCAGAAGGAGATGGCCAATCCACCATCTCTGAAGCCTCCCTGCTGAGGAATGGCTCCAACAGTAATGCAGAATTGATCTGCTTCATGACATTGGATTCTGCCTGGTCTTGGGGTGTCCTTAGAGCTCCCTAAAAATCTATTTGCTTGCAGCAAAATGACCCCTGCCTGTATTTTCACGCAACAGAAGCACAGAGCAGCTCACACTGTTGTGTAGCCGTGATGAAGCAGCTCCTTTGGGAGGAGCAGAATAGGCATGTTGGAGTTACACTGCCTTCCCTCCAAACATGCCATGGAGCATCCTGCTCCAATAAACTGCAGGCAGCGTCTCCCAGCCTGGGATTCCATGATTGTGTGAGATGAAACCATCTCACACCTGGTACTGCAGCTCAGACACTGCATGTGATCCTGCACAGTTCCCTGTGTGGAGTCTCCTTGGATCTGCAGGAACACCTTCAGCAGCCAAGTCCAGCACTGGTCAGTCTGCATTGCTCACAGAAAATACAGCCAAGCAGGTCATCAAACTGTCTCTTGGTGCATGTTCTGAGTCCTTTTGTACTCCCAGGAACCTGACTGCTGAGCAACACGAAATGCTCACAAAACACTCAAGTCTTGAACAACTTGGAGAAGCAGCTCCAAATCCACATTCCGTGAGCTGAGCAGCTTTCCAGAGCCCTGCACAGAGCTGCTGCAGCAGCAGGCACAGCAAAGCAAAGCCCAGTGAGCCAGCCATGAACAGCAGAGCTCAGGCAGTGCTCACAGGCTCTTTGCTGGGCTCTCACCCACGGGCTGTCCATGACACACATCCAGGATTCCCCCTGGGCTCAAGGGGCTCACTCCTCTTCCAGAGCTTTCTCTGAGAGCTGATTTACTTGCTGTGTCCCACATGGGCCAGCTCCTTTGGTCCTGTGCCTTCAGATGACTGTCCCAGGGACTAAAAGGTGACTCAGAAAGGAGAATATAAGCAAATCCTAAAGTCCAACCAAGCTACCACTCCTCCCCAGCCTGAGGAGAGTCTCTTCCCAGCATCACAGCCTGCCTGCACCCTACTGTTTGACGGAGAACTGGAGCAGTGGCAGGGAGAAACAGCTGATCTTTGTCCCTGAGGCAGGGCAGCACCTTGGACCCCTGCTCTCACCTCCCAGGAATTTGGGCAGTTGGATGCTGAATGTCAGGACCACATCTCCACACTCCATCCTCTCCCCATGTTCCTTGTGGTGACACAGATGGTGCAGAGCAGGCACAGGGCAGGCTGCTCACACAGCAGGGACTGCACTGCACCTCCCTTCACCTGGCCTGCACAAACATTCATCAGCAGGACCCCATCACACCAACTCTCCCAGTGCCAGGTGCACCCTGAAGCCACAAAAGCAAATCTGCATTCTCTGTCTGTAGATGTTAGAGATGTTCTAAAGGTGGGGCAAGACCACAGCGTTTGTGGCTCCTTCTCCAGCTGCTCAGGCTGGTTCATTCCAGGCTCTCCAGCAGGTCAGCAATGGAAAAGATGCTGCACAGCAACTTCAGCCCCTCACACTGGGTTTGATCCACCACCCAGCTGAAGCAGAGAAGCCTGGAAGCAGCTTCACGTAGCACTGGCTGGAGGAATTCCTTACAAGAAGCTCCCAGGCACATTCAGTAAAGGCTGAAAATCCAATCACTCCATGCCTGTGGCTGCTTTTCTCCTCCACTGCTGGGGCACCAGCCCTGGTTAAAGTGCTGGGACACCTTTGTCTGGGCCACTGCAGGCACATGGTGTGGCAGCTGCAGCCTCAGGCTCCTTGCTGGAGCCCTTCAGAACCAGGAACTCCAGCAGAATGTCCAGCAGGCAGAACACCAGGTGCCTGGAATGGAGAAAAGACAAAGCTTAGGCTGGTCAGGGCGTGGGAGGCAAAGCTCAGCACAAGGAATGAATGTTCCAATGCTCCAGGGGAGAGAGGAACAGTATTGGGTCCCCAAGAGAAATGTTTTCAGAGGTGGTTCAGCTTTTTTTCACCTCCCCCAAACCAGTGGGTGTTGAAGCTGCTGAACAGCACAGAAGACACAAATGCATCTTCTGGAGCAAAACATGTGTTTAACAGGATCACAGGATCACTGAAGACAGAAAAGACCTCTGAGATCATCAAGTCCAACCTGTGCCCAATCCCCACCTTGTCACCCAGCCCAGAGCACTGAGTGCCATGTCCTGCTGTTCCCTGGGCACCTCAGAAGATGGGGACTCCAACACCACCCTGAGCAACCCTTTTCAGTGTTTAACAACCCTTCCAGTGAAGAAAAACCTCCTGATGTCCAGTCTGATCCTCATTTCTCTGCTGTCCATCACCAAACCCAGCACTGAGAATAGACAGAAACACCTCCTACACAGACCTGCAGCTCCTCCAGAACTAAACTAAACCAGGATTTGTTTTATTTCCCTGACATCCACTAACTAAGCAGGCCAAACCACATAATTAACATGACTGGCTCAATAATCTGCAGCCAGATTGAGGTCCTGGGCATGCAGATGCGTCCTGATATTGCAAGTATGGAATCATAAGGATGTGTTTGGTGCCAAGCAGCACTGGCAGCACCTTGGGCACAACTCTCAGAGCCCAGCAGGGTAAAGAACACAATCTCATACCTGTTTATCACAGGCTGGCTCAGTGACTCCAGCACCAGGTTCCAGCTCATCCGACACTTACTGGTCCCAAGGATTTCTTGGATCACATCTGTAGGTGTTGGAGACAAAGCTTTAGGAACTGCACGTTTCCACAGGTCAGTCTTCTCCTGGTGGGTGCTGAATCAAAGCTTCTGATGGTGCTCTGAGGCTGGGACAGCAAGGGGTGCCAGGAAAGCATTCCTGACTAGAGGGGCACATCCCAGCAGGGCTTTTTCATTCCCAAAGGACAGTGAAGGTCCTTTACACTACATCAAGGAATTAAAAGTTCAGACTGCACTCGTATGGATTAGGCAGCAGCTGCTTTAATGCTAAAGGTCCCCGTGTCAAACTTCAAGAGAGGGAAATCCAGTGCAGCTGGGCTTGGGATTTCAGTCCAGTGGAAAAGCTTTGCATGGTGACTTTCCTCACCATGGGACCCTTGGGCAGCAGGTGGGAGCAGAGCTGTCCTGAGCCCTGCCTTGGTGAGGCTGCTCAGAACCGTGAGCACTGAATCATGGCCTGGCTACATGCAGGAACTGCCCAGACACACATCCCTTCCCTCTGAGCTGGGCTGCTTCCCAAATCCTTACACAAACTATCCAAAACTGGAAAACTCCGGGTTTTGCTTGCAGGAAACCATCAAACCTCAAGGGTCATGAAGGTTTCCCAGTGCCTTGGCACGAGCAGTCTCCATCTCTGCATTTAACCACATTTGCAGGGATTCCAGTGCACTGCAGTGTTCCCCAGCCACTTTCCTCTCCCAAGGGCAGCTGACAAGGCTCTGGGACACACTTACTGGGCAAGATCCCCATCAGGCTCTGCAGGGCCTGCTCTGCTGTTGCCTTCTTCTGCTCCTCTGTCCTGGGGGGTTTAGGCACTGCTGGTAAAACTCCTCCAGGCCAGATGGATTCCTGCAGCAACTGGAGATATTGGACCCAGCGCTGGGTGCAGGTCAGGGTAACCATCTGCACTTCCAGCCACCTGCAGGAACAGGGAGAGGGAGAAAGGTCAGGAAAAACACAGCTTGGGACATTTCCACCCATCAAGAGCCCTGGAGGGGTCAATCAGCTTCCTTGGGTTTGTTGATGTGTGGTTTTCGTGTCTGTACACCCAAGATTTTCACAAGTATTAATCAGCTGAGTTTTCCATGCACCAAGAATGGGATATGTTCCCTGTGTTATAGACAAATGGGAAAAGGAAAGGCCATAAAAAGCCCCATCACCCTGCTAATCACAGGAACCCCAGTGAATCACTGGTCCCTCAAGGAAGCCCAGCTCAGGGATAGGACTGGCCTGAAGCTCCTAAGTTATCTCCAAGCACAGTCTGAGACAGAGCTGGAGGAACTGGTGTTTAATTACAAACAACCCCCAGGAAGGACTGCAAGGACAAGCTCTGTTCCGGTACCCTCTGCTCCTCTCATCAGTCCCTCTGCTACCAAGACTGTCAAGAATCTCTTTCCTGGAGACCAAACACACTCCTAGAATGACAAGCCATGAATATCCTGATGCTTCACCCCCTTCTCATCCTGCTGTCCATGCTGTCCTGCTGTCCAGTCGTGCTCCATCCACTGATGTCAAGCAATGAAATAATAGAATCGATTTTGGGATCCTAAAGCTCATCTCATTCCACCCTGGGCAGGGTGGAATGAGACCAAGTTGCTCCAAACCCCATCCCACCTGGCTTTGGATACTTACAAGGATGGGGTAAGATACCTCGTGCCAGGATCTCTCCACCCTCACAGCCAAGAATTTTTTGTTCCCATCCAAAATCCAACAGAGCTGCTGATGGTCCCTCTCACGGGGGCAGGACTGTGCCCTTTCTACAGTAACCACCTGCAAATCCTCAAAATCCCTGCTCCACAAAAGGGCTCGGAGGCGTTTGCAGCTGCACTGGGATGATCTGTCCCCACCACCCAAGGGCTGGCCAGGCAGTTTCTAAATCAACCACATGGATGGACCCTCTTGCCCAGATGTGAAATCACTTCCCACGCAGCCATCAGCCAGAACATGCACTGCCTAAAATCTTTCCCCTCAGAATCAGGAGAGGCCATGGATGAATCCCACAGGATGGGTCGCTGATTTAGCAGGGCTCAGGGTGCAGCACTGATGGTGCAGTCGGCCTCGCTGGCAGGAGGCTCTGGAGCAAAGCTGGGAGTGTCAGCACGGCGCTGGGGAAAGGAAAAGCCTTGTGATTTCGCCAGTTCTTCAAGATTCCCAGAGGACAGGAGGCAGCCAGCAGGGCCAGGAGACCCGTTCCTCTTGGCAGCTGCCGTTCGTGCTTGCAATTCCGTCACCACTACGCCCCGGCAGCTCCCAGTACATCCAAGAGCCCTGCCAAGGCAAACTTTATTTAACCTGCGCTCTGCCAGACTGTCTGCATTCTTCCTGGGCCAGGCACTGGGGCCAAGGGTGGCCTTCCCCACACAGCTGTGGAGTGGGGAACAGGAGCACCCAAAGGTAGGCAGGGCAGAGGAAGAAGCTTGGCACGAGGGCTGCGGCGTGAGGATCCCTTTGGCAGCAGGAAATGAGGTGCAAGCGGCAATTCTTGAGGGATGCACACCCAGGAAGTGCCAGCTAGAAAGCAAAGGACATTTAAAAACCTGAAAAGGAGCCTTGGTGCAGTGGTAAGGCCTGGAATGTCTCAGAGCAAGGTGATGTTCTCAGATGCTTCCAGGAGCAGCACTGGAAATGGGGAAGCACATCCTCCACGCTCAGCATTGCCAGGGACACGGGGCATGGATGCTGCTACGAGGTAAGGCCAGAGGTGCAAACCTTCCACCCGTCCTAGAGGACAAAATGTCACACCCCAGTCCTGCCTGGGAAAAGTCATGCTGGAAATAAAAGGGTTTTAATCTCCAGCCATCAGCAGATTTTAACACTCTGGATCATGGTAAACCCTCCAGCTATTCCCAACCAAATTAAAGTGTTAAACTGTGACTTCTCTAGGAGCAAGAGTTTTCATTAACACAGTTTTTCATTAACATGGTTTCTCATTAACACGGTTTCTTACACAACCTGCTCTCCTAGCTGAGAAAACACCTGACAAGCAACAGAAGTTCAGAGACTTGGGGACAGAGCTGCAGAGTCAACCCTGCACCAAGTGGGATCAGACTGAACATTGACTCCAAACTCATTACAGCAACGGCCACTTTCCAGCCTTTAAAAGGTTGCAGAAAGCAAAATACAAGCTTTGTTTTTTCTTAAGAGACGTTCCTAAAATAGCAAAAAAAAAATCAAGCAAACAGTGGACGGAGAGAAAGTTGAACCTACAGAGGACAGCACACGTTTCTAGACAGCTCAAGAGTAAGCTGAGAACTGACAAGTGCTGGAAGGCTCCTCACAAACAATCTCCTGTTTGCAGCTCATGGATGTTCCTAAAACCACCAGAACTAAGCAACAAGGCCCCCAAGTAACAGCTCTAAATGTGATCACACATGCACTGTGAGAGGTGAGTGCTTACAGATCTTGATTCCCACAGTTGGGAAACACCATTGATGGATCTTCTTCCTTAGGCTGGCAGCTTTGGGAAGCAGAGGGCAGGACCTGGGAATGGCTCCATGCCTTGCACAGCTCCACACAAGCTCCTGAGAAGAGGCCAACTTGCCCCATTACACGGTGCTCAGAGAGCTGGGGAAGGAGCACCCAAACCCACAGAGTTTACAAAGAAAAGTCAAGGAACTAAACAGGAAATGGGACAAGAAAGAAGGAGAAACAAAAGGCAGGTGCAAATGGAACAGGCATCTCTGCTCTGGGTTCCCTTCTGCCAGTCTGTCTGTGTGGAGCCATTCCAAAGGCACTGGGAAGAGGAGAATTGTCAAGACTGGTCCATGTGGCTCCAAATCCACTCTAGGAGAACAGCTGAGGCTTCAAAAGTAAATCTCAGAACACAGTGACCTGTAATAAAGAGTTTTCCTCTCTCCTCTCAACCACAGTCAACCACCAACACCAATTTTGGGGATCACATTCCATTCCAACACACACAGAGGCTGCACCAGCAGCGTTTAAACTGTGAGGAGCAGAGTAATTCACAGAATCACAGAATACCCTGAATTGGAAGGGACTCACAAGGAAAGTCAAATCCAACTGCTGGCTTTGCACAGGACATCCCAACAATGCCCCCTCAACTCTCACAGCTGAAGCTGCAACTCAGAGAGGGTCAAACCAACTTTATTGAAAATTCCTACCTGAGTAAAGCCCAGAAAATGGCAAATTGACCTTTCCATCATGCAGACTTGTTGCACCAGGATCGGGATTAACACCTCAGGAACTCCAAATATCTAGTGGTTCAAAGCTGACCTTCACCAACAGGTGACAGATGATTTTTAGTGCTATTAAAGGCCTAAAAATTTGAAATTCATGTGCCACATTGAAAGCATATACACTCTACTCCCAGGTAGAAATAAATCCACCAAGAAACATAAATAAACCTCTTTTTTTTTTGGATGGCTCATGAGTTACTATTTTCATTCTGCTATTTCATGAAGAACTAGCCTTAATAAGAAAGAAAAAAATAAACCCATCACAGAACCATCTCTTTACACTTCAGCTAAGACCAGAAATAGATAAAGTGACCTCCTGGGCTCAGAATGCTTTGATAGTGCCCAATGCAAAGAGTCAGACTGCAAAGGCTACTGAGCCCTGGAAGATAATCTAGAGGGGCATAACTTGCCCATGCTGTAAGGCACCTCTGTTTGAAATAGCTGCTGCTGGAGGAATGAAATGGCTGCTAAAAAAGAGCCAAATTAATGCCACGGTTGAAGCTGGAGCTCCAAGGTCAGCTGAAGGGGTCCATTATGATAAGAAGGCCCAAGGAATGAAAAACAAGGGCTGGGGGTTGCAAACCTTGGCCCTCCTTGGGCTCCTTGAAACATCAAGGGCTGCTAGGAGGGAGGAAGGGCAGGCTGAGAGGCAGGAACAGGTAAATGGGCTTGGTTTTACCTGTCTGGATCCACTCACTTAACTGGAATATCCACAGAGCTCAGCTCAGCAAGTAAAGCCTGGACAGACGGGATTTGCTTAGTCTGGACATTAAAGATGTACTAAGAATGAACAAAGAGATGTAATACTCTCCAGATTTGGAACCACCTGCCAGAAGTGGGTACAGCTCTTCTCTTTTTGTCCATCAAGGTGAGGATAAGAACTGAGATCCCTTCAGCTAAGGAAGAGTCAAGTTAAATATGCTGACTGTAATTGAAATCTGAAGCAACAGCAATTGTGATTTCCTCAAACCCAGAGGTTTTAAGGATTTACATAAACACAAACTGAAGGCCAGGCTAGAAGATGACAAAAGGAGAAAGCCTCTCTGTTTTAGCTGGATAAATACAAACAGCTCTACAAATACACATGAACTAGCACGTCCAGCCCAGCACTGACTGCTGCCCACCCCAGAACATGGCCCCCCTTTCCCTAAGGAATACAGTGTGGATATCCAGAAGCTCCAAAAAGTCCTGTGGGACCAACGTAGTGAAAAGGATTGAAGGAAAAAAGCAACATCTGGAAAACACAAGGCATTCAAGCATGACTCTGAAATTAAGAAAGTCTGGTGCTTAAATCACCAGCCCATCCCTGCCTTACCAGTTCTTGTTCCCCAAATTCCTTCTCAGATAATGCACGAGATAATCCTTAACTCAAGGGCTCAGGAGGAGCAACATTTCAGTGCTTTGACTGCAAAACCTTTCTGAGGAAACCTTGCAAAAATGAAGCAACAGCTGCAGTGGGCACAGCAAAAATTGAAAAACACAAATGGAGAGTTTTTGCCCTTGAGGCTCAGCTTTCAGCACCTGCTACCTGAGCCCAAATCCACCTTTTCCTCATAGAAACACGTGCAGCACGCTCAGCTCAGCACCTTCAAACAACCTCACACTTGTCCAGGCCATGGGCAAACCCAGTGCTGAGAAAGGAAACAGGAAAGGAAAAAGAAAACCTCTACAAATCAAAGAACATGAAACATCCTGAGGCCTTTAAAACTTCTGCATGAAGTAAATTCTCCTTGAAATGTTCCTCCCCTGCTGCCCTGGAAATGTTTAGAGTTGCAAACAACTCATCCTGGACCTGGCTGGGGACATCCTGTGCAGAGGGATCTTCCCACCTGCTCGACCCAGGCAGAAACCTTGGGAGATGGGTGTGCAGGACATCTTGGTGCAGGGCAGAAAGGAAGAAAAATCATTCTCTCCTGTAGGCAATCATTCATCCCTGCAGGGAGGAAACCACTCCTTGGTGCTGGGATTTCTGTGCCATTTCATGTGTTGCTCCCTCAGAACACACCTGCTGCAAGAAGAAATCATGGAAACTCACAGGACTCCAATGTATTAATTCACCCTGCAGTGAATTAACCAAATCACTCTGGATTTTGCTTTTCCCAACCTGGACCTTCCTGTGATGTCTTGGGGCTCAGAGAAGGGGGAGAAAGGTACGAGATTAAAATAACCGTCCCCAAACCTCCTTGATTTTTCACAAAGCATTCTGGCTTTTGATAACATCTTCTTCAAGAATTTATTGAGCCAATTAAGCTCTCAGTGGTACCCCAGGGAGAGGCCAGGCTGTCTCAGCCAGGCCCTGCTTGGAACAATTGCTTCATTAGCCCACTTCAGGATCAAAATACATAAATCCACTATTAACCCTTCTAAAACCAGGGAAAACTAAAACCAACAGGGAGACATTACTTCCATTCAATCCTCTTCTTCTTTGTTCTACTTGAAATAGGAAGTTGTTGAGCTTTTTCAAATCCAGGAAGAAAGTTGGCATGTGTAACTGTTGAAACGGAATCAGAGTTAAAATAATGTTGCAATTATTATCAAAGCATGGAGTGCTGGCTTCATTCTAGTGGCCGTTTTTGGAAGAACGCTGCTTCTAGAAGAAGGGAAAAAATTTTGTTTGGGACAGAGATTCAAGGCCAGATCCAAAATTTCCAGGTGCTTGGAGACAACTGAATCGAGGCCCATTTCCAAGCTGATTTTATTTACTTTACATATACACACGAAGACACACAGAGTCCTGAAATCGCTTTTCCTGACATACCACAGGCTGCACTTCCTGCTGCTCCTCACGGCTACAACACAAACAGCCAAACCCAGAAATGAGGAGTAAGATGCCATCAGGTTGGTTCCCCCAATTCCCAACTCTGCTTTCAGGCTTGTTTGTAGGGACAGGGATTTTGCTGCCACATTCCTGGGCCTGCCAGCACAGCCTCTCTGTGTGCAGCTGCAAAGTTCCTCATCAAACATGCCCAGATCCACTTCCCAGGTAACAAACCAGGAGAATGAGTGGATTTAGATGCCCCAGCTGCATTGATACTGCATTTCTGCCTGATTGCTTCTGCCAGCAAAGCTCAGAGGCACTGCCTGAGGCTGGAGTGGTGCCTGGCAGCCAGGGAGCCACAGGGAAGTGGGAGCACTGTCCCAGCTGTCACACACAGCCCCTCCATGGCTCCATAGCTGGTAGAACTCCCTGCCCATGGGCACTGTGCTCCCAGCACTCCCAGCCCAGGGGTGCTTGGCTGCTCCAGGTTTACTCAGGGACACTGAAGAGGGTCAGGCACCACTCTTTGCTGGGGGCACTTTCCAGTCAAGAGGATCAAGGTGGCTGCCAAGGGTCTTTGTGCCAGTTCTGTTGGCACAAAGATCAAAGAAAACCCGAAAGAAAATCAGAAGAAAGCAGCCAGGCAGCAGCTCTCTGAAGCTCCAGACCTCCTTGACTCACAAGTGCCTGTGACACAGCCTGACAGCAATACACCAGAAGAGCCCCACACCAAGGTGACAGCATGAACTTGCAAGAACCAGTTCTCAAAAGCATGATGGTCACCTGCAATCAGTGTCAAAGCACCCCTGGCTCTCCATCTACAGCTCACACAGATTGCAATGTCACCTCCTCAAATCTTCCAGTTTGGCCAAGGGATGGACAGGAGGGGACATGGACAAAGTCTGGAGGAGCACAGGAACGACCCAAAGCAAACAGCAAGCCAAGCAGTGCTGAGCTCGTGGGTAAGGCAGGGATGATTTGCATTTATTTTAACTCATGCCCAGTGGAACATGACACCAGCAAAGCTGCCTGAGTAGTTCCACATTCTCCTTTCAGGGCCAAGCACTTCCGAGCCTGGCACAGCGTCTGTGCCCCAGCCCTGCTCAGGTTCCAGGGCACAGACAGCCAGGGTATGCTGAGACACCTGCCCCCACTCAGTGCTTTGTGGCCATGGCTTTCTGTTGTGCTGCATGGCAAGGAGCCAGGAAAAGCTTTCAGACCAGGATCTGCCCCTCAAATACTCCCAGGTCCACCCTTGGGATGCTGACACTCTGCTGGGCCTCCCCTCTGGAAGGGGAAGCAGAGGTGGTGTCTGTCACCCTGCCCCCCAGCACTGTCCCAAGCTCTGCAGGGCACTGGCAGAGCCCAGAGTTGTGGCCACTGTGGGGACAACTGAGGGCAGGGCGTGGGGTCACAGCACGGCGTGGTTTGCGCGTTTGCCGCGTATTTTTAACCCCTCTTTGACTCACAAGGCTCTAAAAAGCACTCAGATTCTCCAAACGATTCTTAGCCCTTCCACTGAACACCCAGAATAGCCCCATCTCCTCCCCTCTGCCAACAGGTTCCTGCTGCAGCCTCCCAGGGGAAGGGGAGATGATCCCTTCCAGCCCGCGGGAGGGGAGCGGAGCCGGACAGAGGCGGGAGCGGGGCAGAGGGTTTGTTTACAGGCACGGCCCCAGCATGCAGAGAGGCTGCTGGAAGCAATCCTCGGCCCCAGGGTCATTCCCACTCCCAGCCCTGCCGCCTCCCCTCCATCCGCCTCTCCTTTCAGCTCCAAAAAAGGATCACTCCCTGTTACATAATGGGATGAGCGCAGTGCGGAGCCGGGCTCGCACACTCGGCCGCCCTTTACTCAACAATCCCTTTTTCGGTCATGGAGCCTTCCTCTCCCACTGCCCTGGAACTGACAGAGACGGATGGGGCCTGACTCCAGCTGCCCCAGCCGAGAAGGGGGGAAGGAGGAGAGTGGTGGGATGCTCCTTGCAGAGAACAGGGAGTGGAGCAGGTCGGGAGGCCCCGTAGTCAGTAACAGCGTGGTCACAGCAATCATCTGATGGCACTGCCAGCCCAAGGGAGAAAGTCCTCCAAGAGGAGGGGCACTGGCTCTTGGGAGAAGCTGGATCTTGTTTTTGGTGTGAATTTTGTCCATTTGTGGCCATTTCTATCACTCTGCACTGAGTGTCTCACGGCAGAGCAGAATCATCATCTTGGAGCTGCAGGAAGGCAGCAGGAGCAGCACCTACTCTCCAAATACAAGCTGGCAGAGGAGTTTCCAGAAGCAGCCTGTCCAAAACACTGCCAGGACACCTCCTTTTCATCCCCCAACCTAACCCAGCCACTGACAGGAATGACAGGAACAGGGAAGGATCT
This sequence comes from Brachypodius melanocephalos, assembly GCA_013398615.1. Taxonomy (NCBI): domain Eukaryota; kingdom Metazoa; phylum Chordata; class Aves; order Passeriformes; family Pycnonotidae; genus Brachypodius; species Brachypodius melanocephalos. Next base: position 1,100,395 of record VZSR01001113.1, on the reverse strand, counting down.
AGTCTCTTGAAGGGATGATGCCCACTCATACTTTGTGACCAGCAATGGTTGAAGACACAACACAAATCCATCTGCTGTCCCATGTCTGCCTGTTCTCAGAGGCAGGAGCAACAATTCCTTGAATAGCAGATGCTCCCAGAAGTTTCTGGTACTTTCCTCACCTGTAAAGGGTCCCCAGACAATGACAGCCAGAATGGCAGTACCAGGTCTGGCCAAGCAGTGACCAAGTTGTAAATACTTAAATGGAAGAGAAATGTCACCAAATCCACACTGTGACCCTAGACAGGCAGGTCTGAGCTAGAGACCACCTGGGTCAGGAGTGAGGACCAGTCTCAGGGACAGGGTGAATGGCAAACAGCAGGAAGGCTCCTCATTCCCAGTTCTCCACCAAGGAGATAACTACAGGCACCAGAAATGGGAGGACAATATTCTCTGCAGCAATCCAGATACAACACCATCCTCCTGGTGACAGCTCAGTCCCACTGTGCAGCTCTTTCCCCTGTCCCCTGGGACTCCTGACTGTCCCAGAACAAGAGCAGAGCCAGCCTCAACACGTGGATTTCAGCATGGACACAGGGTTTGTTCAAGAGGCTGTAGCTGCACCCTGAACTGATGGGGACACCAAGAAGTTCCCCATATCACCCCCAGCCAAAGCTCTGCCTGCAGCACACGTGGGTTCCCTCTGACCTGTTCAAACACATTCCTCCTCACTCTAATTAAGCACAATTCAGGGAGCTCCTCCACCTTCCAGAGCCACGATGTGCTGTGTGTATCCCAGCTTCTCTAGTGGAAAATACCAATGCCACGTGTGGGTGCTGCAGGCTGTCTGGGTGACCAGGACACAGTTTATTAGGAGGTGATGATGTGCCTGTTGAAGCTCTCATACCTCCGTGCTTACACACATGGATTGGGTTGCAGCTTGTTCCCAAGAGACCAGAGCCCATTCTGGAGAAGTGGGAGCAACCCCCACCTCCTGCCACTGAAGGAACAGAGCAGGACTGAAGGACAGCAGTCCCTGACCTCAAAGCACTTCAGCAATCTCTGCTGAGGGCTGCTTAAGTTACCAGCTTGGTTATAATGAGCTGCCTCGCACATTCTGATGCTGGCTTTGGATGCCTATGGGAGAAGAAAGGGCACAGGAGTGGGAAAAGCACTGCTCCAAGACTCTCCTAAGCCCTTCAGGGAAGGCTTTTCTTGTACTCTAAAAAACCCACATCCTCAGCTAGTGATAGTCACCAACCTACACCAAAAAACAGGAATTCTCTGTTTGTGTGTCTTGGCCTTGAGCCTTACCACCCAGAGGCACTGGCCCCAGGAAAGCTTGGCAAGTCCATCCCAGCTGGAAAGGAAGCCTGTCCCTGCTCCATGTGTGGGTCCCTGCCCCAGGCACAGGCAGAGCACAGGGGTGCAGCAGTGAGCAGAGACCACACTCTGTGCTGTCATTGACAAGTTCCCTGGGCCTGTTTATTCTGCTTTTGCAGAAGGAACAAGCTGAAGCCCTGGGCAGCAAGAGATCAGAAGGCCAATCCTCCCTGGAGAGCCACAGAGCTGGGCACTGCTGCCCTTGCATGAGCCAAGACTCTCTGGGGATCTTCCCTATCCCTGATATCAAGGGACAGGAGGCTGCCCTTTAGAGCTGCAGCACTGCTCAGAAAGGAAGCAGCTCCTAGTGCAGATCTCCCAGGTGTTTACTCCACATCCATGGAGCACCTGCTTGACAGAACCTTGCTGCTTGGTGCACACACAGCACTTATCTGCATTCAGGTACAGCTCCACTCCCAACTGTGTCTCCAAAGAAATGCCTCTCACAGAGCAGCCAGGCTGGTCCCTCTGGCCTTACCTTTGAACCAGGGTCCCAAAGAGCAGGTTGAAGACCTTCTGCATGTTCTCTGTGCACAGCCAGCTCCAGTGATCCACCAGCACCAGACGAAGCACGTCCAGTGCCAGGTCAGCCAAAGCTGTCTCGGAGTCTGCAAGGAGGAAGAGGAGGGGGAGATGAAGAAGCCACCTTAGGGCAAATCTGGTGAAAAGCATCATCCCCAACTCATTCTTTTCTCCCCAGCCTGGCCCTCTGTGCACACACAGATGACCTGCTGCAGCCCAGACAGCCTGGGACCCAGCCCTCCCACTCTTTGATTTCCACCTCCTCCAGGCAGCCCCAGTTTACCACCAAGGGCTGCACCAAAGGCTCAGTTCCTTCTCCATTAAACTGCAGGAATATCAAATCCCAGTCCATGCACAGGGATGGCCATGTGCCCACAACAGGTGGTGACTGTAGCCAGGAAGAGGTGCACTGCTGAGGGCTATTATCCTGATCTTCCCCATTCCTTTCCCTCCTTCCAGCAGTTTTCCAGGCACGAGGCTCTGTTGGTGGCTGCGGGCTGCCATCGTGTGGCAGATCCCAGTCTTGGCAGGAAGGGGGATGAACCACATCTGGACAAACCAGGTTTACCAGTTAAAACACTAACCCACACACCTATCCAAATATCTCTGCTGTCACAGACCCTGGACACCAAACCTCCCTCTGATCCTCAGCAAGATGTCAGAGCCTTCAGCAAAACCAGCTTCTACTTGCTAAGGAATTACTTTCATGCTGTTTGGCCCCGAGGTGTTGTGCTGAACAAGCTCATTGATGTGCCACAAAGCTGCCCCAGACAGCCACTCCCAGGCCACCACCTCGACCTGAGGCTGCTGCCACGGCTCTGTTGTCCAGGTGAGATCCTGTGCAGCAGCTTTCCCTAATTTGGCTCCTCTCACGCCTCACCTTCCAACCTCTCTGTCTGCAGAGACAATTTACACCCACAATTTACTACTGGAAATAAAGGGAAGAGGGATTCTGGACCCCACACCTCTCCTTCCCTCCTCTTCCTAAAAGCTGGACTAATTAATTCCAGGATTTCACTTAGAAATGACAGGATACCTGGCACCCCTTGCTCTGGGCCATGTCTAAGTTACTCCCCACTTGCTTTGCCTCTGAGTGCAGAGTCTGGGGCAGGCTGTTCAGCTGCCCCATAATCTCACACAGGGAGCATCCTCAGCAAGCTGTTTATTCCCACAGCATCCAAATCCTCTTCCTCACAGAGCTGCTGGCCAACCACTTCCCAGAAGTCACTCCACGAGCAGATAGGGACACGGGTTTGCCTTTTAATCCAGACGTTTGTTCCCCACACCCTGCCAGCCCAGCCTGAAGCATCCCAGACCAGCAAGCATTTGAGATACTGACATTCCATTTCCCTCAGAGTTCAGCTAACTTGGCCTGCTCTGTGCACAACCCTGGCCTCCAACTCCAGCTCTGCTTCCCCAAAAGCATGGGCATGTGTTCCAAGAGTACAGGCAAGGCTGGTAGCACAGGCTGGGCTTCAGAACACCAGGCCTATCCTGTCACAAACACGTGCTTTCAGTCAGAGCTTGCCAAACTTGAACCACTGGAGAGAAGTTTTTGGGAAGTTCCAGCTGATACAGCTCAGCTATTCCAAGAAAAAGACTGGAGAACATATTTTTGCATGTGTTCAGGATAATCTTGTAATTGTTCTGGGGCAGCCCTGTGCTTCAGAGGAGGGTTCTAGAATCACAAAGGGAACATCATTCCTTGAACTGAGATTACATTTGTGCTACTCCCATCAAATCCATCTAAACTTAATCTCAAAAGGTCCTTTTGTAGTGTATGGCTAACTGGAAACTACCAGGAAACTGTAATTTGGCCAATTTTTAGTTTCTAAGAGCTTAGATTTTGGAACATTGCCAAGTTTAAGCAGCGTGTCCTTAAAAAACTTCTTTGTGCAGTGACTGTGCTGAGTGCACCAAGGTGAAGATCTACAACTGAGCCAAAACCCAATTCATTCCCACCAGCAACAAGGCCCAGAGCAATCACCAACCAGCACTGGAAAACCTCATCTGCTTTCCCTTCAATCAAGAACCAACAGGCAGGAGAGCAGGTCCTGAAGACATTTCAAGCTGAACCTGCAGGTGTTGGAGCTGCTTTGGTACTGAGGGAGAGAAATTCAAGCACTTGATAGAGGGGCTGAGCTCACCAGTGTCCAGTGTGCTCAGCCCATCCGTTTCTTCCCGTGTGGCTTCTCTGCCGCCCTGGCCTTCAGGAACTTTGCTGGGGACTGCTTCCAGCAGCTTCTCCTGCTTCTGGATGAAGGACTCCATAGCAGCCAGTGACAGGCTGCCAGAGACCTACAAAAGGATGTTAGTGCCACGGAACCTGGGGTCTGCAGTACCCAGACAACCTCCCACCTCCTGGTTTGCACCCAGGTGTAGCCACCAGCACGGTCAGGGCTGCTTATTGTCCTTCTGCCAAAAGCTGGCATGTGGCAACAAGGCTGCAGCAGCCACAAGCCTGGTGGGTGTTGATAATTCCCAAACAGGGCAGTGATTGGGGTTGTGAAAAGATTACAAGAGGATCTGAACTTACAGCACTGCCCTCCCTGATGGAGTACACGATCCTGTCATGAGCTTCACTCACACTCAGCACTGGAGTGATTTTACTGGATGAGAACCTCAGCCTGGACCTGGAAAGCAGAGCCATGGCACAGTCAGTTTGCCCTGCAAGCTGCGTGTCAGGAGTTTTCCAGCCTCAGCCAAGCACCACAATCTGTTACTGTTGTTCACATCCAAGCTAAGAAATCTGATTAGATCTGAAGTGTTTCAAAACAAGCATCTGCCTCCAGGATAACTAGGAGATGGCAGTGAAACCACACAACAAAAGCATTAAAGCACTTTTCCTCATGTACACCTGAGCAGAGCCAAGGTTTTCCAGCATTCCACAGGGAGTGTTACACAGAAGCTGATAGGGAGGTGCGGGCAGGTGTCAGCAAGGTGTGAGTACTGCAGCACACACAGGGAAGTGTCCGGAAAAGCCTCTGAGATGAAACACACTCAGCAGGATTGTGAAATCCAATTATAAACACTCACAAAAAGGAGGATATGAAACGACACTGGGATCTTTGGGACAAATTGTAAAATAGCCGGTTTATCATTAAGGAATGTCCTTTCCAGCCAACATGGTTCCAAACTTGTATTTTTTGAGTTTGTCTTTTTGTCCAAAGCAGCTTTTTTCCAGCAAAGCATCACTTTTTGGAAAGAAAAAGCTGTGCTTGTGCAGAAATCTTCCCTTCCTTGGTGAGGGAAGAATCACTGATGAGACAATCACAATGAGACTGGGCACTGTCAGCAGCACCAACATTTGATGAGGAACATACATTAAACAATCTTGAATATTACTCATAAACAGCTATTTAAATGTTTTCTGGGCAAGGCCACTGTGTGGAACACATGGGAGAGGCAGGAGGGAACCTTCAAGTAGATAATTTACAGCTGTACTTTGCAATCACTCCCTGCATATATAAGCAATGCACATGTTTAAGGTTCAAAAGCAATTCCCCAGGAGCATTAGTGTCTCTGCTGGCAAATGGCAGCACCTCAGAGCTCCCTTAGGAAGAACCCATCTTCTGTGGAAACCTGAGCATTCCTGGGAAACCCTTCAGATAAACTGGAGCTCAAAGGGTTGTGTTCAGCAAGGAAAGGAGAAAGTAATTCAGCTAGAGTATGACAGAATCTACTACCCAACACAAAGCACCAAGTCAGTTCTTCTCCACCATGGGCTCAGTTTCTGCATCAATTCCTTGCTCTGCAAAGCTGAGGGAGCTCTTACTTGGTTGCCTTCTTCCCGTCTGTCTGGGATTTCCCATCCACTTCTGACTCGCTCAGATCCTCCGTGGGGCTCTGGGGCTCTGACCTGGGGAATGCTGTCTTCAAGGTGTCCACGATGGCATTGACAACGATCTGCAAAGCCAGCACTGTCTTTAATTACTGGATTGACTCTTGTTACTTAAATATATTAGGAGTTTTGAGACTTGCACTGGATTTTCTATTAAATAGGTTCTACAACACGAGCTCTGACCCTCTGTAGCTTTAGGGGTTTCTGAGCAAGCTGAGCCCAGCTACAAAGAAATGGTTTTGGTTCCTAGGAGACACTGAACCCTAGGAAGCATCTCTGGGGGCAGCTGGAGAGGGCCCAGGTAAGCAGCTCCCCACTTGTCCCACCTTGTCTATCCTGGAGACAACGAAGGGCTTCTTGACAAAGGCGATCCTGGCGTCGGTGTTGAGGGCCAGGAATTCCTGCACCTCCTCACTGTTTGCAATCTCAGGGACTGCACACAGTTGCTGCAAGGACAGATGGAGATTTAGATCATTTTGGAGTCAAGCTCCCAACCTGATCATGTAATGTGGAAGAGACATGGTGTACTTCACAGGGATACACAAACATCTCACCTTCAGGAAAGATTCCAGCAGACTTTTCCTGGCTTCTACTTTATCGCTGTCCATGTTTCCAAATGGCAGATCAGGGAACAGTTTCTTTGGGCCTTTGATGTCTACAAAGGAAACAAACCCACTGGCGACCTTGAGAAAACTGCAAAATTACAGTAGCCTTAATTTAAAAGACTTTTAGATCTTAAAAATCTAAAAATTTTCAAGATTAAAAATTAAAATCTTAAAATCTAAATACAGATTTTAGTCCTTATTAAAGCCTTAATGCTCCAATGATTAAGGCTATCCCAACACACTACCTGGCATCAGCCCAAGGTAATACACAGACACCAGTGGTGCTATCCACTGCTATGGTGCAAAACTACAAAGCCAACTGTCGTGGAATGAGAATAAGGAATGTTTTGAAACACTGGAATTTGCTTCCAGAAGAAATCAATCATTCCTCCAGCCAGCTCTGCACAGAACAATGGAGGATGTGGGCAGGAGATACAGCCCAGCATCCACAGCTGCACAAGCAGGGCAGGAAACCCTCGGAGCAGAGGAACAGGAATGGGACATGAGGGAGAAGGATTTTCTCAGAGAGCTGTTCCAGGCACTGACTTTTCAGGAACTTGCGGAGCTCCGGCTTCTCCTCCAGCCTGGTCTGGAGGTTGAGGAACTCGCGGTAGCGGCGGTTCACAGTGTGATAAGCCACCTGCTGCAGGCTGCCCGCCGCCTCGCTCTCCAGGGCTGTCTCATACTGAGGAGGAAGGCAAAGGCATCATCCTGACACATCCTAGAACAATCCCTGCTGGCCCCTCAATCCCCAGGCCCCACCCAGCAAGTCAACCCTTCCCTGAAGATGAAGAACCAAACACAATGGAACAGGAAAAGATTCAACCAGCCACACAGGAGCCTACGCCACACCCAAATAGCCCCAGTGCCCGGTACTTCCCCTCTACCAGACAAAATCAATCGTGGAGACACACCCAGAGCAAGTCCTCAGCTCCAAACACCAGCCCAGGAGGCAGCAGGGATGTGGGAAGGGGGTGGCTGCCCGGGGAGCCCTCACCTTGACAGTGTAGAGGGTGTAGGGGTGGAAGCCAGTCCCGCTGTGCTCCCGGGCAGTGATGGTCCCGGTTATCCGCAGGTTCTGGATGACCACCGGCCCGTCGGGGCTGCTCAGGGGCTCGAAGCTGAACGTGCTCATGGAAGCTGTTGGGGAGGATGACAGCAGGGGCAGGCTCTGCCCAGGCTCTGGGGGAAACTGTGCTGGGCCCTCTGCTGCCCCCAGATCTCTCCCCAGGCTGGAGGGTCTTTGTGAGGAGAACCTCCTGGGCACAGCTGGGCTTTCCTCCTCCTTCTCAACTGCTGGCTCGATCTGGATGTCAGGGCAGGAGCTCAGAGCAGAGGTGGAAAGCGGGCCAGCATCCGAGCTGGGGCCAGGGCCCTGGTCCAGGTCTCCTGTGCCATTCTCCAAGGCAGGTGCTCCCTCTGGTACAGAGGGGTCCTGAGGGTGCTCCTCAAGGAGCTCTCCAGTGGGGGAAGGAGCTAGCAGCTCCATGTCCTGGCCCACGTCAGGTGCAGGGGATTCCAGCTCCAAACCTTCACAGGGGAAGAGGGATCCCAGGGCTTGGGGGCGCAGGAAGGGTTCCTCTGCTTGGCATGACCTGCTCACCTCCTCTCCCTCCTCTCCAGCAGCCCCTGCCTCTCTCCTGAGCCCCTCCATAGCTCTCGGGGATGGGGGTATCCCGGCAGGAGCTATGTCTGTCTGTGCCGGGTAAGGCAAGGAATCCGGCACTGGGGGTGCAGGGTGGGGCTTCCCACCCCGGGGCTTCTTGGAAAAGGCCCCGATGAGCAGCAGGTTTATCCAGTCGGGATCAGACATCTTCCTGATGGCCGGCAGCAGCACGTTGCAGGCCACCAGCTCCACCACAACAAAACGTCCTGTCCGCGTCTCCAGGTGCGGCCACGGCACCAGCGCCCGCAGCAGCGTGTCCACAGCGGCCCGGGCACAGCCCACCTCGGCGGCGGGGCTCAGCAGAGCGGGGTGCGGCCCTGCCAGCCGGCTGTACTCCTTCCACAGCGTCCGGCCGTCCTTGGGGTCAGCCCTCAGCGCATCCCGTGCCCGCAGGAAGCTCTGGAGGTGCTGCCCGCACAGCAGGAGGAGGCGGCGGGCCAAGGCTCGCCGGTCCACCCGCCTCATCCTCCGCCTCAGCTCCGCGGCCAGCCCCAGCATGGCCCTCTCCACCTCGGCCTCGAAGGCCGGCTCTCTGCTCACCGTGCGGTACCAGGAGGCCACGAAATCCCGCACCACTTTACGGACGGTGCTGGCGATCTCCTTCTCCAGGCGGCCCTCGTCCGCAGGGCTGCCGGCCGGGGCCCGCAGCGAGCTCACGAACCGCTCCAGCCGCAGCCGGCGGCCGCGGGGGCTCAGGGCCGGCGGGCCCAGCCAGGCCCCCAGCACGGCCAGCGCCCCGCACAGCAGCCCCAGAGCCCGCAGGTCCAGCAGCAGCTGCAGGGCCAGCAGCCAGCCCAGGGCCACCAGCAGGGCCAGCAGCGGCCGGCGGGACCCCGAGGGGCCCTGGGGCGGCATGGCGGGGTGGGCACGGGGAGCTGCCACAGCCGGGAGGGGCGGGCACGGGGCTGCACAGCTCGAACCTCACCAGGCTCCTCAGGGCCCCCCAGACCGGGATGCTTGAGCGGAGATCGGGGGCTCAACCACCCCGAAACCTCACGGGCACTGGGGCTCACAGAGGCCAGAAGATCCGGACTCCTGACTGGGCCCCGAGGCTCCTCAGAGGGCACTGGGGCGGCTCAGAACCCATAGACCGCGACCCCTGACTGGGTTCTGAGGCACGGCCTCCCGGGTTCCCCACCGGGGCTCGTTAAAGACCCCAAACCCGGCTCCTCATCCGCTACCGAGATCAACCAGAGGCCCCCCGGACCGGGCCCTCGCCGAGCGCTGGGGCTCGGCACAGCTCAGCCCCTTACCGGGCACCGGCACGCACCGACCCTGCCCCTCAGCGGGCACCGGGGCTCACAGAGCCCAGCAAACCGCGACCCTTGATCGGGTATCCACAGGGCCCCGGGACTCGACTGAACGGACCCTTCACCGGGCACTGGGGTACCTCACCGGGTACTTCAAGCCCTCAACGCCCAGACCCCTTCACCGAGCACCGACACGCAGCCCGCAGGTGCCGGGAGCGGGGACCCAGAGCCGCCACACCGGGACCCGGGGGCCCCACTCACCGCCCGGGCTGTCCGCCGCCGCTTCCGCTTCCGGTGCTGCTCCCACAGCGCCCCCCAGCGGGCCGGAGGTCTCACCGGCGTTCTCATAACATCTTAAACTATTATTATTGTTATTGTTATTGTTATTGTTATTATTGTTATTATTATTATTACTTCTTGATTATTAATATTTTAATACTAATTTTGTATTAATTTCTCTACATTAGTAACAATACATTATTTATTGTTTATATTAATTTTCGATTATATTTATGAACATAATAATTTTATAATATGTAATATATCATTAATAATTAGAATTATTAATTAAAATTATGATAATTAATAAATAATAATAAATTTCACAGCCGCTCAGAACAAACTTTCACCTCCCCCCAACTTTTATTTTATGTGCATCAGGAAAAGCATGAAAGCAGAATTTTATATGCATAGACTTTTTAATGATAAATAGTACTATTAATTGTATGACTACGAAACAAAATTGAATTTATTATGCAGGTATTAGAACTAGGAAAAAAATGTTTCTACTATTTAAAGAAGAAGAGGTTGTGTTGTAGATGCAAGTATGAAACTCAGAGCCCCTGGAAAACACCTGAGCCTTGTTACCTCATTAAGGAACAATTTAAAGAAGAGTTGTGATTGGTGGAGTTGGAGTTAGGACAGTTTTAGACGGTTGATAATTAATGAGCTGGTGCTGCTCAGCTGTAACAGGGCTGGGAGCATCACCTTTGTGTTGATTCTCAGTGGATGTGGGAGCCCCTGGGCACAGTGCTGGGGTTCTTCCCGAAGAAAGTTGCACTTAAATGTTCTGTGGGTGTTCCAAAATACGCCTGGATTTTCTCCTGGTGTGGCTAAGGAGTGTGGAGACCCCCAGATTCTGTCTAGAAGAGGCTCCCCAAAGTTGCTTATGGAGCTGAGGGGATACCCCACGAAAAAGGCAACACAGGAATGAGACATCGCTGCAAAAATGTAAGAGAAATTTTTAAAAAAACTCATTTAAAACCACTTTGGGGAGGAGGGGACTTGAGGGGGGTCCCTGCTGCCACCAGAGTCCTGGTTGCATCCGGGTGTTGGAAGAGTTTTGGGAAAGTGTTGCTGCAAGATTTGTTTGTTCTTAAAGATATTTGTGTTTGGTGCTGAAAAACTCCTCGGCTGCAACCTCCAAAACTTGCCAGGGGCTTTCTGCTGCTTCCCTATGTGTGGCTGTGGCTCTTGGGTTGGTGTTAAGTGCAAAAAAACCCTCTAAAAATGGGATTAGAGGTTACTCCTGCCTGTGGCAGAGGGTGTTGGGTGGGATTTGTGTGCTGCAGGTGGCTGGGATGGGAATCCTGAAGTGGAATTGTTCATTTCTAGCGAAGAGTTTTGTGAGATTGTAGAAGTTGCCCCAAATATGTCAGTTTTGAGAGTTCCTTTTAGCTGTGTGTGAGTACTGCAGGAAGATAAGGCACCAAAGAAAACTGGCTTTAATCAAAACCTTACTTTTTAATCAAAAACTTTCTCCTTGAATCTGAGTTTTCAGGTTTGTTTTTTTTTTTAAAGAATGTTATTTTTAGGCTTTTAATTGGGCTCTTTGCAACCTGCATCCTGTAGGAAGCAGAGGGGTGATGCTTTTCTGCACATCCAGGGGTGTTTGTGGGTTCTGGCTCCAAAGTGTGCTCCAAAATACCCCAAACTGAGGGACAACTCAAGATTTTGGAGTTAACAAAGCTGAGCCTGGCTTATCCTGCTCCAGGATTAACCCTCCAAGACATTTACAGCCCCTTCTCCTGCTGGATCTCACCACTCTGGACACGCTGGAGTTAAAACCTCGTGCCTCAGTTTGCCCTTTACCTCCAGCCCTCCTCTTTGAGAGGGATTTGGGGCTGCTGTGAGTTTTTGATGAGCTGAGCAGCCTTGCCTGTATATCAGCACCCCAGAGCTGGGGGATGCTGAGCTGCCAGAGCAATGCCAACCCTTTTTAAATCCCAATTCTGGAGGTGACAAACGCCCCTGTCCCCCCCTGGCTTTTTTATTGCGGGTGGGAGAGGTCCTTGGGCAGGCTCTAACTCTTCCTGTGGTGTGAAGGACCCCTCGGGAGCTGTTCCCGACTTGGGCTGGGGAGCTAGGCCAATTAAAGGTTTAATTTGTTAATTAAATGCAACCTGGGAATCTGACAGCTTATTATGAATGGAGAAATGCAGAGCACAAGGAGCTTCATGAGGGGAGGTGCTCTGAACAAAGCAGCTCCTGCTAACCCTCCAGCAGGAGAGTCACTGACATTTGGGGCTAAAAACACCAGTCTGAGGGGCTTTGCCTTTCCCAAACACCTGGATTCATCCAGGTGACAAGCACAGGGTGGAAATTGGGGGTCCTTAAGCGTTTATGCCCAGTTGAGTTAAACTTTGCTTTGTTCCCCAGGCCACTCTTGGGAAGGGCTGCAAAGCTGCTTTGGGGGAATTTTAAGGAGATGAATAAAAATTGTGCTGGAAACAATGAAGTGGCTCGAGTGTGGTGTCACCTGGAGCTCCTCTCAGGAGTAGAAATACCTGCAACTCCTTCTTTTGACAGCAATTTTCTACGTGGGAAGCGACTCAGAGTGCAATTTCTCTTCTTGCAATTTGGATGGTGCGCCAAGGTGCAGCTTCATCCCAACCTGCAAATGGACCAAACTGATCAAAGTGTGCAAACCCGTGCCCATTGTCCATTTTGGGTGCAGCCCCTGGGGGGCTTTGTCTACCCTAAATGTACCTGAAGGCCCTTCAATAAATAGAACTGCTTTTTATTCTGTTAATTTTGTCTGGTAGCCCAGAAGGCATCAGTCCCTGGAGGGGTTTAAAAGCTGTGCAGTATGACCCTTGGGAACATGGATTAGTGGTGGCCTTGGCAGAGCTGGGTTTAAGGGTTGGACAGGATGATATTAAAGGGCTTTTCCGGCCTTAACAATCCCAGGAGTTTGCTGTGGTAATTTCAAGCAAGGAGTGGAGTCTCTTCATAGACAGTCTTGACCCTGGGCGGATGCTGGGTCATAATCAAGTGTTTGGGACCAATCCTGTGTTGGAGAGCGGGGAAAGGGGAAGGATGAGTTGTCCTGGCACTTTCCAGGTGGTGTCCCATGATTTGAACATGGATAATCCAAGAAACTTCATCCAAGCTTGTCAGCTGCCCCATGGCTTGGAATCCTTGCAGACATGGTCCACAGAGGGATCACACTTTGTCATATCCTATATCCCATGTCCCTTAAACCCTCCCCACAGGGATCACACTCCATCCCCTCCTGTACCACCCTCCACACCTCTGTGCCCTTCTGGGATAGCAGCACCCACTCGTGTTGATTAAGGTACTCCAGACTCATAAATCAAAGGAAGTGGATTTGGGGAAGAACTTTCCTGCCTCCAGTGAAACTTGCCTTTAAATTATTTAATGAGCTGCTTAAGCGACTCAGCCATTTTGCGTGGAATTTGTCAAGGCTCCACCAGCTCAGCCCGGCACGATGTGACAGCCATACTTTTATTATGAGCAGCGTATTAATCTTGGAATGGTGCTATTTGTTTTCCTCTCTTGCTTTTATGGTGCTTAAAAGCATGTATCTTCTCCTGAAAATCAATAACTAAAGCTATGAATAATAAAAACCACTGCAGTGAATGGCTCGTAGAGATCCTACGGATGGAAGTTGCAGCAGTAATGACTCTGTTTGCTATCCATTAAGTATGTGAACTCAGAAGAATTATGCAGATTATAATAGCTGTATCAACATAAGTATGTTTTGCTGATAGACTTTCCTGATTGGATCCACGGGATATAAGCCTGCTAATCCCTTGTGCGGAGGACCTGATTATATTAGAGTGCTCTGCAGATTTGCAGATAGGAACTTAAGGAACAATTTAAAAAATTGTTGGCTGTTGCGTGGGGTTTCTTGAAAACACTGTTTGGGTTTATCCGTGGAGCAAACGTGGGTTTTTCCATGGCTTTGGTGGAAGCCAAAAGCCCAACTCCAAGCTGTGGGGTAAATGTAGGTGGTTTATGTTCAAAAAGTGTGAGTTGCTCTGTACTGAGCAATAAATGTCCCAGCAGTGTGGCACAGAGAGGCTTAAGTACTGATTTGGGGCTGGGAGGACACCTCAAGTGGTGATGCTCAGCCAGGTGACCAACTCTTAATTGCACCTGGATGTTGGATGCTGCCATGGATCCCTCCTGGCCTTTTTGGTGATGTGGCTGAAGCTCAGAATGGAACTGCCACGGGGAAACAAAAAAAAAGAACCAAATCCCACCCTGTAATTAAAATAATCAGCTTGCTGCGCACTTGGCAAAAGGTTAAACGTCACTGCAACTCCGTGGGTGAAATTCTGCATGTAGGATCTGCTTATTAATATCACCTTGTTAATACAGAGTGTTACCTCAGGAGGTGACAGCGTGCTCTTGTAAATAACAACACGCTCCACAAAACCCGCTTCCTGCTTCTTTTTGCAATGTTCCAGCTCCCTTAAAGCTGGACAAGCTGAGGCTGTGCCCCAGGGAATGTGGCAATG
>VZSR01001113.1:1074196-1086283 GCA_013398615.1 Brachypodius melanocephalos | reverse complement strand
GACCAGGAGGGACCTTCTCCCTCTCTACAACTCCCTGACAGGAGGGAGCAGCCAGGTGGAGGCCAGGCTCTGCTCCCAGGGAACAGGGACAGCACGAGGGGAAACTCCTCAAGTTGCACCAGGAGAAGTTTAGGTTGGATGTTAGGAGGAAATTCTTCCTATAAAGGGTTGTTAGACAGTGGAAGAGAGGTTTGGAGTGCCCATCCCTGGAGATGTCCAAGGAGCACCTGGATATGGCACTCAGTGCTCTGGGCTGGTGACAAGGAGGGGATCAGGCATCACAGCTTGTCAGAGTTTTGGGGATTGCAGTGGGAACTTCTGCTCTGTGAACTGGATGAGTCTGTGACAGTGTGTGCTGCAAAGCTCCTTTGTTTTTTGGGAGAAATCAGCCCTGGGATGAGTGGCTTCAGCTGTCTTTCAGTGGGGGGGAGGTTTGCAGCTGGCACTGCTCCCTAGAGTGGACCTTTTGTCCTTGTGGCTGTCTCGGCCCCCACTCAGCTCGAATTTTGCCTCAACTGTGGCCAAAAAAGGGAAATTTATAGCTTGGTGGTCCTTCAGGATCTACAGGACAATTATTTAGAGCTTGAATTCCATCTGGGACGTGAATGCTCTTAATTCTGGTTGGGGAACTCCAAGAAGGGAACTGTCTATATCACATCAGCCATAGGGTTGCCCTCATCTTCTCCATTCAGCAGGAATGGAAGAGCAACGCTACGGATTGGGTTAGATGAGGAATTTATAATCAACACTGATAATTTAGTGGCTGGGGAACCCATTTTGCTTCATGCCACGGCAGCGTTGCCTCTTGCAGCAGCCTCCCCTACCCCAACCAGCACCTCATTAGCAAATAAAATTGTTATTTTCGGGCTAATGCCGCGAGTTAATGTGATGTGAGCATCGCGAAACCCCAAACGTGCCGCACGCAGAGCGGGGCGAGCTGCAGTGATGAATGTCACGCAAAACTCCGAGGCGCTAATTGAAGGTGGTTTCAACAGAATATTCAATTAATGCTCTCTGCGTCGCAGACGGTCTGGAGAAGGCGCGGTTTCCTCCCGAGGATCTGTGTTACTGTGCAACAAACAGATGAAAATGAACCGTTTTACGGCCGCCTAATTGAAAGTCGATGCACCGGTTTTATTAAAATCTTCATGGTGGGGGGAACTGGATGCCCCAAGGGCCCGGTGAGGGGGTGGATAAACTCCCTCTCCTCTGCTGCCTCGCATCCAGCCTGGGGCTGGAGTGAGTGAAAATAAATTCCTGAGAAATCCCTGGTGGGATCTGTGGCTTCAGCATCTCCTGTGTGCGTGGATCCGTTTTCTGTGTCCTCTGCAGGATCCTGGGAAACGTTGCTTTGTGGGGTCTGATGGGTAAGGAGAAGGAAATGACTTTTCCATCATTTTTTTGAGGTAAAAAACTAGGTTTTTTTCCAGCTTTGAGTCTTTTCCTCTCTTTCTTAGTGCCATGGTGCCACATATTGAGGAGTTGAAGCTTATTAGTAGGAGTATGGAGCAGAAGCTTCTCTGCTCTTCCCTATCACCTCTCCAGGGCAGGCTGTCCCTTACAGTGTGGAATGAAAAAATTTATTGGGGGATAGAATAATTAAAGGAATTAATTAAAATTTTCTGGGTTTTTTTTTCCTCTTGTCATCCTGCTCCTCTGCATTTTCCAGCCAGTGTTTGGCTACCTGGGTAGCTGCAACTCTTCCCAGACTACCTGAGGAACCATGGGTGTTCTTGAGGACACGACTGGGAGGGATCTTCTATCATTTTAACAGCTTCTCTCTTGCCTGATCTATCAATTTCCGAAGTTTATTAGCAGGGATTTGAGATATACACACACACACACACACATATATATATATATATGTTCCTGGACCTGTGTGGTTGCAACTTCTGGGTGCTGGGAAGCAGCAAAAGGAGGATATTTTCCATGCAGCTTCTGAAAATCTGTGTGCTTGATGAATGGAAGCTGTAATCTGAGCCATTCCGCGGGGCTTCACCTGACTATTAATTTATATTCTTGCCCCCAATGATGATTTAGCTATTTTAAAGCCTTATTTATGACGAGTTCCTATCCCCATTTTGTCATGGTGGTGGTGTTGTGACAATGGGAATTTACAGTTCTCCCTGACAAGAGCCTGCGAGCCAACCGGCTGGGTATTTTTTTGTATTCCTACCGGCCTAATTTGTAACATAAAGCACTTAATAATTGTTATTAATGAACCTGCTGTGGTCGGTCTATAGACTCAGCTGGAAATCACATCTGCCATCAGATTTGCAGCGAACTCTTGGAGTTGAGGGAGGTGTGGGCAGCCAGTGTGGTGCCCGAGGATCAGCAGGAGGATCAGCAGGAGCTGTGCTTGGCCTTTGTTTTTTGGGGAGAATCACGGAAAATTTAAAATCTGAACGGCTGCTGCGTGAGGTAGCAGGATCATAATAAGGAGGATTAAAACCCCAGCTCCTGGTTTCTTAGGGACGGGGTTGCTGGGACAATTAAATCCGTGCTGGTAAACAGTTGCTGGGGACTTTAGTAAACATCCTTAGGGATTTTCAGACCCATTCCTCATTTGAACGGAAAGCAGCCAAGATTTTTGCAGCCAGACAGGGATTTCTGACCAGTTCCAGTCTTGGATACCCAACCTGGGATGGAAAGATAACAGATGCTTCTCATTTATCCCCATCTCTCCCACTCGGTTGTGTGTGACCTTGAGGAAGGTGTTTAATCTTCATTCCTGGCTGGAATAAGGTGATGTTGTATTCCTTTGGGTTGTGGCCAAAATGGTGTAAAGGTACAGGCAGCACAAGCTTTACTGGTGCTATCTTTGATTAAACCTTGCAAATCTCATTCCCGGTAGTCCCTCCTGCTCCAGGATATTCACTGACTTGGGATAACGGGCTGGGCTCTGAGCGTGGAGGCATCTTCATTACAAACAGCAAATTAAAACGTTGTTTGGAAGCGCACAGATGCTTTCCAGAGATGATGTCAGTAATTAGATGACTTGAGAGGGTTTAATCATCACGCCCCAGCTAAGCCTTCCTCTCCCAATCCACATCCCCACGCCTTGACCACAGTGTTGGGAACGAGGTAATCCTTGCAACTATCACGGGCAGATCTTCGCGGGGAGGATATTTTGCATAATTGGTTTCTGACAAGGCCTAAAACACAATTTAGAGTTACAGGGCTGAGTGTTAATTTATGCCTGCTCTCCTCAGCGTAACTTCGTTACACGAAATGTTATTTATGACTCCGGCTCAGATCTATTGTGTGTTGGTGAGAGCGCCGGGATAATGGAGATGTATCGCTCGTTGTGGCAAGAAGCTATAAAAGAAATGGGTAGATGCTTCTCTGCAGTTATGGACTTAATTTTTTAATGTGAGCTATGGTAGCGAGGAATAACTTTCTTTTTGGAGATGTTTTCCAGCCTTCCCGCTTCTACCAGCGTTTGAAGTGATTTGAAATTGAAATAGCAGGTATTGACACGCCGCTGCTTTGTTTCTCTTTAATTAAATGTGAGAATTATACTTAAGCTTAAATCATATGAAAATTTAATCCTGTATATTTAATATGATACAACAGCCTAGAAGAGGTGAATAAATGGTGTTTTGCTGTCATCAATTTGATGCTTCTTGACTACTTCAAGCACTTCCACTTGATGGAAAAGTGTGACTCTATCCTCATCCAATTCTGAAATACATTTGAAACGCATTTTTATGCCCTTCCACCAGTGAAATTCTGTTTTCAGCTGTGAGTTTTGGTGGCGGTGGCTTTGATTTGAATGGGAGCGAAAAGCTGCATTTCCTCACTCCTTTAAACATTACAGGCAGGAACATATCTTGGGTTTGCATTACCTTATTTATGTCTTTGTTGCAAAAGCACAACAGGGAAACTATTGAGGGAAAACAAGACTGAGGTTAAAGTTGTTTTGAAACAATGCAAATACAGGATTTGAGGAGTATCAAAGCAGGATGATTCAAAGTTGTCAGATGTGATTTTTTTCTCCCTCTTCTGTGAAATGAAATTTCTGCAGAAAAAGACCTGACTCCGCAAAGCGCTTCTCTTCCAACAAATCTCATTTCTCTGACGGAAAGTGGTTCCATCCCAGCTTTTTCCAGTCAAACTTGCAACTTACCCTTTCCTGGGCCAGATTTATTCCTTTGCTCAACATGTTTCCTTGTAATCGAGACATCCCCAAAGCTCTGGGAAAGGAATCAAAACAGCTCCGGGTACTTCAAAGGGAGGAAGTGGCTGTGTCAGATGTCCTGCCACAACTAATCCAGCATGTGATGTGACCCCTTCCCAGGTGTCCCTGCCTCTCTCAAAGACCTTGAAAAGAGCCCAGGTAGACTGAACTCAACTCCTGCTTAAATCACCTGCCTATGCTTCTGTCCCTGTGAAAATGCAGGGGACTGGGGGATGTGAGAGGCACACGAGGCAGATGAAATGAGAAACAAGGGGAAAGCAGGAAACAGGCACAGGCAGGGGAGGTGTGAGTGAGAGGGAGAGAGCAAAGGCTTTACTGCAAACGTAAAAGCCAATATGAAACAATCAGGCTGGACATAAAGCCAACAATTTACCCAGAGTCCTGCTGCAGTAAATCACGGCTGAGCTCCTGCTGATGTTGAGTGCTGATGTGAGCAGAGGGAGCTCAGGATGGGGAGCAAAGAGCTTTGCATGAGCAGGAGGGTGGAGAGGGAGGGTGTGTGGGCTGGATGTGTGTAAAGTATATTTCTCCAGCCTGGAGAAGATACTGAGGTCAGACCCAATCTGGGTCTGCAAACTCCTCCTGAGGGGCAGCTGCCATCTCTGCTCTCTGAGCAGGGGCAGGACCAGAGGGAATGGCTGGAGCTGTGCCCAGGAAAGTTTTGTTGGAGATCAGGGAAAGGTTCTTCCCCCAGAGGGTGCTGGCACTGCCCAGGCTCCCCAGGGAATGGGCACAGCCCCAGAGCTCCAGGAGAGCTTGGACAGCCCTGCCAGGGATGCCCAGGGTGGGATTGTTGGGGTGTCTGTGCAGGGATAGGGGTTGGACTCAATCTTTGCAGGTCCCTTCCTATTCAGGATATTCCATAATTCTATGAAAACTATGGGACATCCTGGCTGGGTTCGTAAAGAGCAGATGATCAGCTTCATGGGACAGCCTGGAGAGTGCAGTCAAACTGCTCATTCTTGGCTTCTTCATGGGCTTTCCTGCAAACCCAGAATTTCCTGGGAGCTGCTTGAGGGAGTAAAACCCCACCAGTGTCTCAGTTCATTGAAGTTTAGAGTAACACCCATCAGAAAGAGAAGGAATCTATTGTTTAGTATTAAAATGTCATCCCTAAATGATGCAGAGGATTCCTGTTAATATTCTCTTGGAAGGCTGTTTGTGATGATTCTTCACTTTGCACTTTGAGTTTAAAAAATTTTTCTTTACGGGCTATCACTTAAAACATTCTTTGCAATTATGGTTGTTAAAAAAAAAAACCCACCACAACTTAAAATCCCCAAGGTCAAAGCAGTCTCTTCTTTATATGGCTGGCAATAAATTACTTGAAGTCTATTCATAGCATAGGGAAGACCTTTTTATGTAGAAAGGATCATTATAGAGTTGCCAGGTCGTTAATTACATTGGGTTCTTCTGCTTGCTATGTGAGTCATTTCCTTGAAGCAGCGAAGATCCTGGTGAGAGATAATGCAGTAAAAAGTGCATTAAAATGCCTCAAATGTCCTTTTGCTCATATCTGTACATCAGTCAGGACGACAACTGATTCCAAAAGGGCACCGCCAATTTAAATCAATAATTTTTTACTGGTGTGCCCGTGACCCGTATAGACATTGGGAGTCGAGGCAGGGGGCTGGCTGTTGTTGACGCTCAGAAATATTAAAGTTTAATAGACTCTCCACTCCTGTGCTGGCTGTGTCACATTGGTGCAAATCCAACGTGAAATCCATCGCTGCCAGTGGAGAAATGCAGGTGCAGGAGCAGAATCCAGCCCTCGGTGCCCTGTGTACCAACGCAACCACCTGCTCGAGGAGATAAAGCAGCTGCTATCTCTGCAGCTTTAAATGTGACATTCAGCCACTCAGGTGCCTGGTCCCCTCACCACTTGAGATGCTTGTTGATTTTTCTTAAATGTCAGGAGAGTTTTCAAACACGACTTGAATTCGGCTGCCAGCCTTGGGTGGCAGTGCTGTCACCCCCCTCATGGCTCTCCCACGAGGTCCTGTCAGTGTAGGGGTGTTGATTAAAATGTTGGGGTGAGGGGAAATTAGCCCCTTTTTTACCTACAGGAAGGAAATTTTTGCTGTGCTTTACGTCCTTTACCCTGTCCCTTTCCACAGGCATTGGTGTGAGGCTGGGGATGGGCTGTTCCCATCCTGTTTTCCTTCAATCCCGTGATGGTCAGAGATGGGACCAGTAAGTAAATGCAATCTGGCTTTTCCTAAGGTGTTCTTTTTAAAAATAGTGCCCCAAAAGAAACGTTTTGCAAGGGAAAACTCAGTCCTTTTTCTCTAAGTTTTTCTCCTCCAATGCATTCCCCTGATCCTCTTCCACTTTCTTCAAAAACTGGCTCCAAAGGCTCATGCCCTTGGCTTTCCTAAAAACACATTTTCCCTCCTCTGTACTTTGCTGTTCTTAGGACTGAAATCTGCCAGTGGAGTTGCCTGAAGAGGTGAATTTTAGCAGGAGAAAACCCAGTGGTGGTTTAGATGGAAACGATGGCATCACTTGGTGGTGATGGGGTCAGGAGGAAGAGGAGGTTTTATCTTTCAATCTTGCTTTCCAGAGGGATCCCTCATGTTTATGGGGGAAAGAGCAGAGGGAAAGCCCTTGGAAGGTGTCAGCTGTGGCTCTGCCTGCTTTCTGTTCAGATGAGTTGTCCCTTTGAGCCTGTGCAGGAACACAGACTAGGGAGAGACCAGTTCTGGTTGGAATAAAAACCAAATACCACCTCGTCCAAGCAGATCCAAGGGCCACACCATGAAGGTGTGAGATGTGAATCCATTCTGGATTTGGTTCCTATGAATTTTTGGCTGTGTCAGGTGGTTCCAGGTAAAGCCAGGCTGGATTCCTCCTGCCTCCATTGGCTCTGAACAAGGTGGGTTGTGGCTGGGAACACAATCCATGCTCTCCCAAGGCTTCCAAGCCCTCAGCAGGTCTTTGAACCTAGAGGGGAAACACCCTCTGCATTGCAAGGAGCACTGCCATCATCACTGGGGCTCTTTAGGACAATTGACACTGACTGCAGATTATTGAGGTCTTCCAAACATGGAGCTGATCAGCCGCCCTAAATCAGCTTTGTCAGCTGGAGATCACCCCAAAGCTGGAAAATGCTGTTCTTTCCAAAGCTGTGGAGACAGAAGTGTTCGAGGCCAGGCTGGACAGGGCTTGGAGCAATTTGTTCTCGTGGAAGGTGTCACAGCCGTGGCAAGGGGTTGCAATGAGAGGGTCTTTGGGGGTCACTCCCAACCCAGACCCTTCTGGGCTTCCAGGACGTGTGCTGTGAGGAAGAGGAGGAAGAGGTGTGCAGCCACAGAACCCTGGGCACTGCTTTGTGCCGTTCAGGCAGCATTTTCAGCACTCAGAGAGCCTGACAGATTTGCTGTCCCCTTTTGAAGGGGCCAGGGTGGCCGTGGGGCAGGACAAATGTGCTGTGTCTCATCACGAGCTCAGAGCCTTCTCTATCAACCCTTCAGCCTTTCCCAGCCTAATTACAACTCGCCTGGCGCATTGGTTACGACGAGCAATGAAGATATAATCACTGCTGTTATTTGTCCTTCCTGGCTCCAGCTGTTAAAAACAATTCCTCCCTCGTAGCCCAGACAATTTCATGGCTTTAATGTGTCCCCACCACTCCCCAGTCCTGCGTGTGAGGAGCCCTGCACCAGAATCTCCATGAAAGCAGCCCATTTCCTGCGTGAAGCCCGTGAAATTGGGGAAGATAATATTTTCAGAGCTGCTGGTACCCTGATTGCGTGTTTGTTTGAGATGACAGTTTATGTTGTCTCTCTCTTTCATTAGGGAGGTTCAGCGATCGCGATGTTATTAACTAACAACAGCACTCACTGCATATAAACATGATTCTGCAGAGACACTCCAAGGAGCACTTGAAGGCAGAGGGGAGGGAGATGGAGAAGGAAAAGAGATGTGATGTTTCTTGCTTCTTTTTCTTTTTTTTTTTTTTTTTTTCCATTCCTTTCCAGAGGAAGGAAGGTTTGGAAGAGATTTTTAACTAGATTAGAAGCTCGGAAGGGTTTAATTTTGACAGCAATGGGGAAGGGTGGCACTGAGTCCAGGGTGGGATGTCTGGCATTCCTGCAGTGCTGGGCTCTTCCAGAGCTTCAGACAGAACACTGGGAAGCTCCTTTCAGTGTTTTAAAGATGAGTCTGAAACAAAACTTTCCACCTCCAAATGCTTGATCTTGCATCTTGGCCTCTCAGATCACACGTACACTAAAATTGCATCAGCAGTCATGTTGTGTAATAATGACACATTAACAATCTGAATTACAGCAAATGATAGAAAAACAGGTATTTCCCCAAACTTGGATGTGTTGGAAAATGTAGTGGTTTGCTCTTGAAAGACCTTTAAAAACTTTTTGGGAGAAAAAAAAAAAAAAGAAAAGTTATCTGCCTCCAGACCTTCTAACACAGTGGATAGTCCACTTTATTGTGATTTTTTTTTTTCACAACAGAAAGTGGCAAAACTTGCTTTATGTGGCGCTTTCCTGCCTTTTTTTTGCTTTTTTGTGTCATCAGTTTGGACAGGACCAGGTGTCATTCTCCATCAGGGTGGGAGGTGAGGGTTTTGTGTTGCCTGGGCAGATCCTTCCCAGGTTTGAGCTGCAACGTTCCATGCTGGAGCTGTACCCACCTCCCAGCCTCTGCAGCATCTCCTGGAGTGGATCCTTCCTCCACTCCCAGCTCCAGCTCTGCGTCAGGAAAATGCTGTCACTTAATTACCAGCCCGTGACTCCACGCCAGCAGTGCCTGTCCAAAGGCTCATCGCAGCCCTGACAACTCCTGTGACAATTCCTGTGACAGGAGCGCTCTGCCTGGTGCCTTCGAGGGGAGCTGGGGCTGCAGGATCGTCTGGATGCAATTCAGGGATGGGAATCACTGTGGACTAATCAAATCTGTTGCTGGGAGGAGGGAAAGGAAGCGGGGCCTTTCAGGTTTTATAAGGATGTCATTGGATGATGAGTTGCTGGAGTTTTCACGGGCAGAGGCTTCTGTAGCTAAAATATCCCACTCAAAATTCCAGCAGCACCTCAAAACGTCCCTGCTCAGGTGTTGCTGTGCAACTTAGGGTGACTGGAGTGTAAAAATAGCATTTTCCCCCAGGGTCTCTGGGCTCCATGTGGAAAACCACAGCAATGTCTGGGGGGTGAGAGCGAGGATGGAACAGCTCAGCTGTGGCATTTGCCCTTGGAAATACCAGAAAGGCAGCTCTGCCTGTGGGGCCAAAGGGTTGGAATTGTGGTTTCATCCCTTGCTGGGAGAAGAGG
The DNA here is from genome assembly GCA_013398615.1 of Brachypodius melanocephalos. NCBI lineage: Eukaryota > Metazoa > Chordata > Aves > Passeriformes > Pycnonotidae > Brachypodius > Brachypodius melanocephalos. The sequence goes on along the minus strand of VZSR01001113.1, from coordinate 1,076,797 downwards.
AAACTGGTTGTCCTGTCAGGACTGGGGTCATTGGAGGGCTTTGCCCCTAAATCTGTGCTGTGTGTGCCATGGAGGAAGAAGATCGATCGGTTTTGTGTGTGCACCAGCACCCAGCCTGCAGGGTGGATGTGCTGCTCATTTCCCATGCTGCTGCTGCTGCCTCTTATTAAGCATAAATAGCTGTGAAATGGACTTCGGGAGAGGAAGGGAGGGGGGAGATCCATCCTGAGGTACAAACTTGCTTAAAATGAAGCCAGTCAAGTTGTTTATAGCCAAGACTGCCCATTACAGGCTCCTGTTTGCAGCGAGTTAACTCTCTGCCAAGCTGTAATTGTTCAGGCTAAAAATTTCCATGCTCGGAGTGTGCCTGGGGCTATGTGAAATTGGGGGAGAGGGGGTGGATTTTGAGGAGGAAAAAAGAAATGATTTCACGAAGCTGAAGAGATGCAGTCTCTCCATGAGATGGAGGCAGAGGCTTGGAGTTTGGCAGGGGGATGAGGAGGCTGTGCAGGAGCCAGGACTGAGCAGGGAGAGAAGTGATGGGTCTAGAGAGAGATAAGTGTCTATTTTCATTTCTACCCCCTGGTAAACAGCAGATTTTGTGTGTGTAATGGCTGCTGTCGTGTCCAGCCCTGGATGGGCTGCTTGGTTAATGTGGATCTCCTGGCTAGGCACAGAAAAGGTTCAGAGAGATTGTTAAAGGGGTTTGATGAAAGGTATAACAATTTAGGAAATGGCAGAAGGCTCCTTTCAAGCCTTAATTTGGCCATTTGCATGGGTTTGTTCATTGTGATTGCTCGAAATGATGTAATTGGGTGTTATTTTCTCCGTGGGAGAGCTTTGTCTCCTGCCAGGAAGTGTGAGCTCCAGTGCAAACACAGCTCCTGGCTTCTGCTGTGTGTCCATCCTGCCTGCACGAATAGCCATGGACAACAAAAGGACAGCAAGGGCTGGAGATGTCCTGCTCCCAGCAACCCATCCTTAGGGAATTTCTGAACTGGATGTGTGAGCCTGCTCTTGCTCCAAAGCCCTTTTCTCCCTGAATTTGATTTCTTGCAGATTTTTCCCACACTTGTGCCTTTCACAGCACTCCGGTGCAACAGGTTTGAGTTAATTAATGAGTTGATGTGTGTGTGCACAGAGAAAACTCCTCTGCTTTGGACTTGAAGCCTACAGAACCCCAGTGCCTGAACTTCAGAGCTGCTCCTCGCCCAAAATGCTGCTGGAGGAAGTCAGGGAGCTGCATCCTCTCCCCATCCCTGTGAGGAATGCTGGGCTGGGGTGGCACCCAAGGCTCCTCTGAGGGCTGGGCTGGCACTGCTGGGCCCTGTGGATCCCTCCCTGTGTGTGCCAGCTGATTAGAAAGCAGAAGAATGGCGAGAGAAAATGAAAATGAAAATGGGAAGGAGCTTGACAGCCCATGGAGAGGTATTTCAGCTGCAACACAAAACATTTGGTGGTAATTATAGAATAACCTTCATTTAAATGCAAATAAGCCTGTAATTAAGATAAGGGCTCTGTCATTTGCCAGCATTCCTCCTTCCTTCCTGTGCCAGCCATGGCTTTGGAGATGTTCCCCATCTCGCTCTGGTGCTGCCTGTTTGCTCGGGGGCTCCTGTGGTGAGGGATAAAGGAATCCAGTTGTGCTGCCCTTGGAGCCCATCCCAGCTGAGCAGAGGAGGCTGGGATGGGCTTGTGTCTTCCCTGGACCCTGTGGCTGGCAGTTTCTGCTAAAACCCTCACTCCAAACTCACGTCAGCTCTCTGAGGCTCAAGCTGGGTTTGGGCTGTGCTTGGGTGTTGAGGTGAAGATCTCCCCATGCTGAGGCTGCAGTGTCCTGCTGCAGCTGGGGAGAGCCTGGGGGCTCAGTCTGGAGCCCAGTTCACTCAAAGTCAGGGTGGTCCACAGCTCCCACTGGAGGGTGAGGTGTAAGCAGTGTTGTGGAGGGTATTTATGATGCAGTTCTGCGTGAGGCCAGTGTGTTATCAGCCCAACAAAGGTGTATAAATTCTGAGGGCTGCCAGCAACCTCCCAGAAATGGCTTAAGAATAATTAGTGAGACAGCTGATTGGATGTGTTTTGAAAAAGCAAAAAAGTTTCAATTAAAGAGAAAATACCAAACTATACAGAAGAAAAGAATAAAAGCCATGCACAGTGTAGGGAGGTCCCTTGCACCTGCAAAGACACCCCAAAAAAGCCCTGAGCAACTCTGTGCTCTCTCCTTAAGTATTCAATGAGCGGGGAGGGATTTTTTGCATGCTGCCCAATAGAAAATAGTTACATCTTGTGAGGAACAAAGGATCCAAGAGGTGCCTTTGTCCTGGCAGTGGGCCAGTTATGGTGAGAAGATCGTAGAACTTTCTGGCTCTTCTTCCTTAAAAGTTCAGGGTTGAAACCAAAACTCCTTTCCTAATATGGGAACACCTGCTCAGGTGTGGGGATGCACTGCAGCATTCTTACACCTCCTTGAAGTGAGGATTGGGAGAGATGGATGTTACCTTGGTGTGAACCACAGGTGAGGCCAAGCTGGCAGGCTGAGCTGGAGTGAACTACAGGGGCTGTAATAATGGAGTAACAGCACTCACCACTCTATTGTGGAAG
>VZSR01001113.1:1046805-1064331 GCA_013398615.1 Brachypodius melanocephalos | reverse complement strand
CCCTGGCAGTGTCCAAGGGCAGGTTGGACAGGGCTTGGAGCACCCTGGTGAAGAGGAAGGGACAGGGGGTTGGAATGAGATGAGCTTTAAAGTCTCTTCCCAACCCAAACCATCCTGGGGTCCTGAGCAGAGACAAGCTGGGCTCAGAGGGGCTGCATGTGAATCCCTGCAGGCTGGAATTGCTCTGCTTGCGATGGGAAGCAGGACAAAGTTTTGAACCCTGTGTTTGTTGAGAGGGAGGAGGTGCTGAACATCTTTTTGGCTGTTTTGGGAGGAGAAATCTCACCTCAGCAGGGTTGCTCAGTGAGGTTCTGCATTGGCACCAGGGCTTGCCAAGCCCCTCTCCATGGGCGGGCTCTACTTAAGACTGATTAATTAACCCACCTGAGTGCTACTCCTTCTAATTGACTGAACCTACAACAAAACAACCCTGGGCTGATCAATAGAGAAATAATTTGGCAAATTGTGGTCATAAATCATTCCTGATCGACGTGTTAATGAATAAACCAAACGAAATCAATTTTCTTTATTAAAACACATTTCTTTCATCCAGTATTACTTTAGGCAGGTGGTGTGAGGAGGGGGATGGGGTTGTTTGCCTACCACAAGCTGCTTGTGCTGAGGTGAGATCAGGGAACTGCTGGGTTTGGAGTGTGATCCCAGACAGGCAAGTGGAGTGAGGAGCATCTTCTGGGAAGTTGCATGTCCAGCCAGCCAGGTGTTGGGGTGTTAATTAGCCTCATTATTGCAATGTTTCTGTCTGCAAAGAGGAGATAAAGGAGCCAGGGGGCTGTGTTGGTGTCCTGTCCCTGCTGTTGTCACCCATCTCTCACACTCCTGGGATGATCTTCCACCTTCGATACTTTTGATCTTCCAGTTCTGCTATTTTGGGTGGTTGTCCCACTGCTCCCTTTCCCTCTGGGAGATCCCCCTCCTTGCTCTGTGGGTTTTGTTGCTGCCAGAGCTGAAATTGGTGCCTTGCCCTGTGCTCAGACCTTTCCCATGACCAAGCAGTGGTGATTTTCCCCCCTGGTTCAAGGGGCTCTGATCTGTATGTGACCATCCAAACTGCTCCCCTATGCTGAGCTGAAAAGCAATCTGCTATTCCCTCACCAAGAGGAGCAGGAGCAGGCCCAGGGCTGCTTTGTGCCCTGATTTACAGCTCTGCTGGCCAGGACAAGAGCTGCCTGGGGTCATTTTCCTCTTGCTATGTGTGATAAACACCTTGGGGAGCTGTGTGGGTGCCCCAAGTGCCCGTCCAGGGACCCCCATCTTCCTACTGATTTTGGAATGGTGCAAATGAACAAATGACAGTGCAGCAATGAAAAGGGAGGGATAAATAACCTGGTGCTTTGCACAGGGAGCTGCACAGGGCCGAGTGAAATGTGACACAGGCGAGCTCGGAGAAGGTCAAGTTTTTAAATCTAAACTGGAGTTAAGTAAAATATTGGCTAACTAACTGGATTCCAAAGCTCATAAAATGTTGATAGTGCTGAATGTCAGCTGGAATATATCTCGTCATCTTTTAGACGGAGAGCTGGTGCTTCCCTTGATCTTCCTTTCCTGGGGAAATGTTCCTCTGGAGCAGAAGGGAGCCTGTCAAGTGGCTTGTTTTCCTCTGTGTTGGCAGGGCAGAGCTGGAAAGGTTGCTGGGGTTAAGAGCAGCAGTGAAAGCGAAGCTGGAAGCCGTGGCCGTGCTCTGGTTTCCTAAGCTGAGCAGCGGGGCTGGAACGGCTCTGGAGGGTGCTTGGGAGGAGCCCAGGGCTCAGAGCCTGCCTGGGCATTCCCTGCTGCTGTCCAGGGTGAGCAGGGAGGGTTTGGTGTCTCCAGGGTGTGCTGCAGGGCAGGACAGCACCCTGGGAGTTCAGCTCTTGGGATTTGTCTGGCAGGGGCTCACGGTGAGGATGGATGCTGTTCCATATGGGACTTCCCACCGGATCTGCCACAGCTTAACCCCAGAAAGCTTTGGGTTAGGAGGGGCATTAAAGCCCATCTTGTCCCACCCTGTGCCATGGGCAGGGACACCTTCCACCATCCCAGGGTGCTCCAAGCCCCTTCCCACCTGGCCTTGGGCACTGCCAAGGAACAATTCTGCCCAGTCTCCCATCCATCCCTGCCCTCTGGCAGTGGAAGCCATTCCCTGTGTCCTGTCCCTCCATCCCTTGTCCCCAGTCCCTCTCCAGCTCTCCTGGAGCCCCTTTATGCATGGGGAAGATGCTATAAAATAATTAATAAACCCAAGTGTTTAGCTGGAGGAAGAACCAACCTGTACTGCTCCTTTTCCACCCTGGCATTGCCCAGCAGCTCCCAGGGCAGGGCAGGATGGCACCCAGGACCCTCCTGCTGCAAACCTCAAACCACAGAGCCCTCAAAGCTTCGAGCTGGGCCCTGAACCCAGCAGCTCCTGCAGCACAGAAAACGACAGTGCAGCCACAAAGGGGCGTTGGGAGGACAAGTCAGCTAATGCTCGTGCCACCCTTTGAAATGTGGAGGCTTTTGAAGCGGGGATTTGGCTCTTTGCTTTCCTCTCTTCTTTGTTCCCTTCAGTGCTCTGTGAGGAGCGTGGCTCTGTGCTGTGCTGGTATCAGGGCTTGATGGCCTCCTGCTCCCTGGGAGAATTACCTTCCCTCTCCATGGCTCCACTTCAAGGCAGCCTGTTCTATTGGTATTCTCTGGATGGCATTTGCTCTGCTCGTACCAGAGTGCATTTTTATTCAAATGATGGTATTGATCGCGGGGGGGAGAAAGTAATGGAGAAAATAAATGGAAACAAATAAACACAGAAGATTTGGACTAAACTTCTTCAAGGTCTGGCCCTGAAAGTCAAGGAAGTGTCTGTGTCCCCTCTGCAGGGTGATGAAGCTCCTAGCTCCTCTGGTAGCCTGGAGGTGGAAGATGATTATGGCAGTGGGAGGGGTTTAAATATGCAAATTGTTCTTCCCTGGGAGGGGGATCAAGCCCTGGCACAGGCAGCCCACAGAAGCTGTGGCTGGGAGCATCCAAGGCCAGGCTGAACGGGGCTTGGAGCACCCTGGGATAGTGGAAAGTGAGATAAAAATGATCTTTAAGGTCCTTTGCAGCCCAAACCACCGTGGGATTCTGTTGTTGGGCTGGCACCTACCTGTAGATGCCGATCACACCCACCTCCTGTGGAGACAGCTGGCAAACATGCCTGGAAAATTGTGTGCTGCAGCAGCTCAGCTCATGGCAAGGCCATGGAAGGCTGCATTGCTCCTTCTCCCCTAGAAAGGACATTTCTCTGCTATTTCTTGCTCCTTTGAGAGTTTTGTGGTGGGGACAGAATCTCCTTTTTTATTAGAGCTATTTTCAGGCTTTGTGATTGATATGAAGGCAGAGGGCATTGCCTAATGCTGTTGGAAGGACTTTAATTTTCAGCTTGCTTGTGGTTTTGATCTTTTATTGTTTTGGTTTTATTTTAAACTAGCCTGACAGAGGGAGGAGAGTGTTTAATGATGAGTTGCTTACTCAGTGCTCTACCCTCACACCCAAAGGACAGGAATTCCTTTCTCATTCTGAGCTCCAGCCTATTCCCCACCGTTGGGAACTGTCCTCTCCCAGATCAGATGTGGCCTTCACGTGGTCCAGGTGGGCATTTTACCTTGAGTGGCTCCTGCAGGGATTTGGGAGTGATAGAGTGTGCTGTGGGAGCTGGCTGGTTCCAGCTGACAAGATAATGAACTACTAAATAAAGCATGGGAGAAAGGGAAATCCGTGATAAATCCACCTCTCATGTGCTGCAGAGGAGACGGATAAACTCCCTCTCCTCTCCTGACAGAGGGATTTGTCTCTCCTGTGGCTGTTGCTGGAGGATGCTGCTCCATCCTCTGCCACTGGTGGGCAGACAGACAGACAGACAGACAGACACAGAGGTGGTGCATGCTGTCCCCCTGGAAGGCTGGGCATGGCTGGGGACAGGTCCCTGTGCCCCTTTGTGGGGCTGTGTCTCTGGAGGCTGCTCACCAGTAAGGGTTAACTCTTGTCCCTCTGGAACAAGAGAGGGACAGACCCTCTTGTCCCCTCACTGCATCCCAGCTCAACACCACACACTGCAACTTCAACCCCAATTCCAGACCCTTTTTCCTGCCTTTTCCTGTGCTCTCTTCGTGGGGATGTGCTGTAGCCTTGGATCCTCTCGAATCAGTGCAGGGGCCGTGCTGGGTTGGAGGAGTGTCGGAGGGGGAGAGCTGGGGGCTTTGAGGTGCAGATTGTTCCACTCTGGCAGTGCATTAATGGAGGGGCAGGGGGGAGTTGGGGTGTGTCAGAAAAGCACTTTAGTGTGCGGGTCAGGGGCTGGAATAGCGGGGAGGTGACAGGCCAGCTTTGGGATGTGTCACCGGAGCCAGGCAGCCCCAGCAAAGTGCCATTAGGGATGTTCTCCAGAGCGTGAGGAGCCGGGCTGGGGTCAGCCTGCCTCCCAGCCTTGCCCAGCAGCTCGGAAGGAGTTGGCTCCTTCCTTCCAGCGCACTCCCTCTCCCAACTCTCTTTGCCGTGTTTGATTAATAAATCATGCAGTTTGCCCAAGACTCCCTCTGTCCCCACCCAAATACAAACATCCCCCGTCACCACCACCTTGCGGCTGGCAAAGCTGCTCCCTCTGACAATCAATTACCCTCCGGAGATGAAATTATTGTTTAATGGCTTTTGGAACAGGCTCCCGCTCTGACATTCATCACAATCAATAATGCATCAGCGGGGACAAAAGAAATTACCTGCCTCCTGCTAAGTGAAAGGGTCCATTTGTATTCCGCGCTGCCCCTTCACGCCCACTGAGCCGCCAAGCGCAGGTGGATCGTGCTGGAGGCACCCAGGGCAGCTGGCTCCTCCTCAACTCTGCAAAAGTTGGCTGCAACTTCATCCTCCGTGCTGCTTTTAGCAGGGCTGAGCGTGACAGGCGGGATTAGGGCTGGAGGTTAGCCGGGGGTGGGGTGTGCAGGTGAGGTTTGCTGAGGTTTCCTTGGGGTGAGGTTGAGATTCGGGTTGTGCCTCGCTGGAAATGCAGCTGGGATGGGGATTCGGGCTGCTGGAGGGCACCGGGGGTGTGGGGTTGGTGTGTTGAGGTTGGGAGGCTGGCTGGGATCAAGGTGGGGGATCTAGGGATGAGGCAGCTCTCCCTGGGCAGGGGTCCCTGCTCTCCCTGGCTGTCCTTTGGTCCCCATCTCCAGCATGACAGGGAGCTGCTCCTGTCCTTACCCAAAGCCCAGAGGGCAGATCCTCCTCTGAGAGCTGGCTCTGATCCATCCCTCTGCTCCCCGGGCTGGAGGGTGACACCAGCGTGTCCCTGGGAAGGGACAGGTGGGATCGATGGGGCTGTGGTGTGAGCAGCGTGTCCCTCAGTGTCTCTCCCAATTATTCCAGGGTAATCTCAATTATGCAGCGTTAGGGAGCAGGGCTGCGTCCCAGCAATCCCAAAAAACCATTTGCTGCAGCGAGCTGGATGTCTGCAGGAAAGGCTTTGTGTTTTCTGCCTTTAAATAATCAGCCAAAAAGCCCAAATATTCTCTAGGCAGAGGTGCTGCTTCCTTTAAGGTGACTTTTAAGGTTTCAGTCTCCCAGAGGATGCCATGGCTGTGCCTGGGAGGATCTCAAGGTGATTAGGCAGCATTATTTTATTTTAACCATCCATCCCAATTAGCGGTGAACTGAGGAGCCTCATCAGCTCAGTGCCTGAGCACCTCTTGCCTCAGAGCCCTGTTGTTTTCCCACCTCAGCTGCTGCTTTCTCCTCGGTGTAATTGTGGAGTCAGGATCCAGGTGGTGATGGATCAGCTGGGATCAAGTGTTCTGAGCAGGCAGGTCCTTGTTTCTGCAGGGCTCTGAGCAAGGTGAGTCCCTGCTGAAGAATTCTGAGAGGCAAGAAAAGACCCAGATTCCCTGATTGGTTCCTTTACTGCTTGAAAAACAGCATCTTCCATAGGGAGCCTGTTTTCACAGAGACTTTGGGAATTTGGCAGCCCCTGGTTCTTCCCAGGACATAATTGGCTCCTGGTGTATGACCAAAAGCACTGAAGGTCTCAATTTGCCCAGTCTGACTCATCGTGGGGCTCATTCCTGCTGGTTTTACTGTCTTTGGCACCTGAGGCACCAGCCCTGGAGAGCCCTGGGGCTCTGTGGCCCTGGGTCACCCCACAGCCCTGCCAGGGGAGGGTGGCACAGCAAACTGGGCTGAGGAGGAGCCTCTCTGCGGTGTGGGGGTGCTCAGCCTGGAGAAGAGAGTTCTGGAGAGCCTCAAGGGGCTCCAGGAGAGCTCGAGAGGGACTGGGGACAAGGGATGGAGGGACAGGACACAGGGAATGGCTCCCACTGCCAGAGGGCAGGGATGGATGGGAGATTGGGCAGGAATTGTTCCCTGGGAGGGTGGGCAGGCCCTGGGACAGGGTGCCCAGAGCAGCTGTGGCTGCCCCTGGATCCCTGGGAACATTCCAGGCCACGTTGGATGGGGCTTGGAGCACCCTGGGATGGTGGGAGCTGTCCCTGCCCATGGCAGAGGGTTGGAACAGGATGATCTTTAATGTCCCTTCCAATGCAAACCATTCCATGGGTCTGTGATTTTCCTTTCCTTTTTTGGGATCCCTAACTGGCTCCTTGCTGAGGGTGTGTTGAGCAGTGGGATTCACCTCCCTGTTTGAGTGCACCCCTTTAAACGCTGTCCCATAATTTTGGGGCTTGCTGGGGACCATCCCTGGCTCTGTGGTTCCCTTTTCTTCCCACAGGTCAAATTGAAACCTGGCCAGGGAGAGGAAATCCCTGGAATTCCCTGCACAGGTGTGTTTTATATGGATCCACAGCTCTCAGGTGACCCTGCAGGTGAGCACCAGCGACTCCTCCTGAACATCCCCTGCCTGGTGCTTCTCCCACTGCTCATTCCTTCACCCTGGGGAAGGCAGATACTCAGAAATCCCAAACCTCCCACATCCCTTGTGGAGTGCAAGTCTGATGAGGAGTGGCTGAGGGGGCTCAGCCTGGAGAAGGGAAGGCTCAGAGGGGATCTCCTCCCTCCCTACAGCTCCCTGCAAGAGGCTGGAATCAGGTGGGGTCAGGCTTTGCTCCCAGGGAACAGTGACAGCATGAGAGAAAACGGCCCCAAGTTGAACCAGGAGAGGTTTAGCTTGGATCTTGGGAAAATTCCTTCATGGAAAGGGTTGTTAAACACTGGAAAAGGCCGTGGTGCAGTCCCCATCCCTGCAGGGATTTAAAAGCCGTGCGGATGTGGCAGCCGGGGACACGCTTTGGTGGTGCTGGGGGAACGGTTGGAGCCGATTTCACAGAGTTTAATGATCCTCTGGTGCTCCCCCTGTGTAAAATAATGCACCTTTGTCCTGCCTTCCCCTGGGCTGAGGCTGCTGCAGCTCCCCAGGGTTTGCCCAAAGTCCCATTGATCCCCTGGGTGATGAAGCTGTTGGATCAGCCCTGCTGTATTTGTTGTGTCGAGCCGTCATTTTTCTCCCAGGATCTTGAAAGGATTTTGAACTGTCAGCTCCATCCCGCATCTTTGCTGCTAATAATCAATATTGATTTTCCTGTAATGCCGTCCATCTAGATGCCATGCCTTATTTGCTCTAAGATTAGAATCTCCATGAGCTTATAAAATAGAGCACAGATTTTTTTCCTCATGTCCCTGCACATGTGCATTTGCAGAAAATACCCTGGGAAGATGATTATCTGCTGGGGGTAAAATAAAAAAAAAAAAAAAGGAGTTATGCCCTGTAGCTGCAACAAATATCCATTTTGGTCACTTTGCTCTGCATTAATATGTGAACAGAGATCCCCTGCAACTGGGATGCTGCTGTCATTCCTGGATTTTTTTGTACATTTTATCCTGCCCAGCTAAGATTTTGGCTGCTAGGTTTCAAGCTGGGCTTTGTAAAGGCTTTTTAAACAGATTTTCCCTCCGTGAAGGGGCTGAGTTTCCCAATTATCATCCCCGACATTAATTCCTGCTGCAGGTTTGTGTCTCCGAGTGATTTATTTTCCAATGGGAAGTGGTGTGTTGTTGTTAGCAAACCATGAAACTGGTTTTACTGGTTGTTTTTAATCCTCCAGTACCTTGGGGTTGGCCAAGAATCCAATTGTTCTGCTGCACAATGAACACAAGACATAAACTTGACCCTAAATATGTGGCTGATATTTCCTGCCTAAGCAATAAATGATATTCCTGCACTGGGTGTGTTTTTCCAGGAATCTTGTTTACCAGTGTTTTGGGTCAGAGTATTGTAGGATTTGACTGGAGACCAGCTCCAGTTTCCCAAGCAGGAAAAGATTTTCTATGAGGAGTCTCAGCAGAGATAACATGAAAACAAAAGGTGATTGAATGTGACTGAAAATGGGCCGAAGAAATATAGAGTTTTACCAAAACTGTTGGAAGAAAAAGTCAATTTTCCCATTTTTGACAGAGGCCTGCCAGATAAGATGCTTCAAATCGGCTTATTGAATTATAAACCAGCGACATTTTGGAGCAGAACGCTTTGCTTTGAAGTGAAATGCTGAGATTTCTCATCCTGACATTTCCCAAGTGATGCTTTTGGTAACTTTCTGCACACCTGGTAAAAGTGAGACTGGGGGGGAAAAAGTTCAAGGCATTAAAATACTGAATTGCTGAAGGGGTAAAAAAACCCCCTTCTGTAGATAATTCTCATTAAAACCAATGTGTTCAGCTTCTGCTTCATCTATTCATATTTATGATCCCAAATGCCCATTACCTTGGTTTTTTGGGGATTATTTCTGCTTAGATCCCTTTGTGCTTTGCATCTCTGACCCACTGGAGAGGGATTTCTTCAGTATGATACCTTTTGTTCCATTCCACTCAAAACTTCAGGATTATTGAAATGAGTTCCCAAGCAGGGGAGGTTTCATGAGATGGTTCCAATATATATATGTATATATATATTATTTTTCAGCTGGTATAAATAAATATTGTCTCCTTCTGGGCTTGCTGAGATGAGGATTTCTAGGGGAAAGCTTGATATATTTATTTTTGATTCCACACAATTCAGTTTGGATAATAAAGTTGCTGTTCTTGCTGGAAATAGCTGCTGCAGTTGAGACAGGGACACTTTCCACTAGACCAGCTTGCTCCAAGCCCTTTCCAACCCGGTTTTGTTTGGATTTTGTCCACATTGCCTCTGCTGTGAATTCTTGGCTATGGGATGGGGTTTGTCTCCCCACTTTGTGCATTCCCAGCATCCTAAAGAGGGGAATGTGCACGGAGACAAAGCTGGAGGGTTCTAACATGCACCAAAAATCTGCCTGATAAAATAAATATAAAAGAATAAATAAAGCTAAGAAGGGGAAGGAAAACGAAACATCAAAAGAAGTGAAACGGCAGCAAAAAGACCAAGCCAGGCTCTGCTTCTCCAGCACCTTTTGTGGCTCTCCCCGCACATCCCGCTTGGATTTCCTCTTGGTTTGGGGCGGCAGGAGGGGGCAGAAAGCTGTGGATGAGCAAAGCTGAGCTAAGGATGCTTCTTCATATGGTAATAACCCCTCCTGAGAGCCCTCACATGAAAGCCCTGCCCCTGGCGCTGCTGATTAGACAGCTCTAATTGTCTCCCATGTCTGGAATACTGGAGCAGAGAGAAACCCAGATAGCGTTTGCTGAGCCAGAAAAGCTCCTAAAATAAATCTGTGCTGCTTTTTGGGAGGGAAGAATCGGGTTGTGAGAGCCACAGGTGCTTCCCAGCGGGGTGGGTGATGGGCTGAGCACAGCCCCGGGCTGGGGGGAGATGCTGAGGATCCTCCCAGCCCGGGAAAGGATTTCTGCTTGGGTTGGTTTTGGGAAAAGCCTCAGCTTTAGCTCTATGTGCTCAATAAAGCTTTTAGTTCAATACCTCTTAATGCTGAGCCCTCGGTGTGTTAACTCAGGGCTTCCCTGGGATCGGGGCATGAATATACAGGAGCAAGGGAAATCCTGGATATTCCCATCAATAGGTGATAAAAGTGGGAGATACCTTATCTTCTATATGTTATCTACTGAAGCTGCCTCTTTGCTCCAACTTGTGTCTTTTATGGTCCCAAAAACCAGCATCACCCCAGAATGGTTTGGTTGGAAGGGACCTTAAGGTTCTCCTTCCACCCCTGCCATGGGCAGGGACATCTTCCAGTATCCCAGGGTGCTCCAATCCCCATCCTGGAGGCTCCTCACTCCCAGAGTGTGTTTGCAGCACTCAGCTCCCCACAACAAATATTTCAGCCAAGTGTTGCATTTGCAAAGGAGCAATTTATCAGAGTGATTTTTATTCTCATTAAGGCAAATTAAGCCCACAAAGCTGGCAATGGATGGGGAGAGAGGTAGAAAAAAAAAAGGAGAAAAAAAAATTGGTGCTCATGAAATATTTATTAAAAACAGCCATTGTAATAAATATTTGAAACCTGGTTATTAATGTTAAATCATATCAACGTCGAGTGCGTGTTCCACATGGTCTGCTCTGCTAATTGGGTGCAGGGGTTGGCAGCCCCGTGGTGCCACGGGGTCAGCTGGCACCAGGACCAGAGGAAAAGCCTAAAATGCAGGAATTGATGGAAATAAAGTGGAAGAGGAGCAAGGGCTTGCCATGAGCTCTGCACTGGCGTCCCCCCAGCGTGCTCTGGTTGTAACCCCAACGCCTCTGCCTCAAAGCTGATGATTATTTTCCAATATGGAATGAGCACCCAGGCTCGTCAGTGGGCACAGAAATGATCCCCAGGAGCAGGGGAATGAGGGCTCCTGCTGGAAACCACAGGCTGCAAAGCGAGGGAATAAATCTTTAAAGTGGGATAATAGCACAGGCAGTAAAATCAATATTGATTATTAGAAGAAAGGGGCAGCAGGCTGTAAAACTCCCAGTGAGGCAGAGGGAAGGGTTTTGTGGAGAGCAGCTGGGCGAGTGAGGACAGGCAGGTTGAGGGGTGAGGGAAGGCTTTTCCTGGGGCAGGCAGGGCTTGGATCCTCACTGGAATCTCTGCCGTGCTGCAGGGATCTGTAAAGGATGGAAGTGAGCAGGAGCAGGGGCTGTGTTTGATCCACAGTGGGTTTGGGATACCTCCACTCCCCCAGTGGGATGTGGCAGTGTTAACCCTTGGATGGAGACAGGAATCAGGTGAGGATTTTCATAGGGAAATCTCAAATATTTGGCTGTTTTTCTTAGCTTGTCTGGGAAAATTTGATCTAAAAATGAAAAAAAAAGCGCCTCCATTATTAATGGAAGAGGTCTTTGTTTCAACTGACCTTTTTTTTTTTTTTTTTGAAACACCGCACTTACCTTTCCCAACGAATGGAAAGGATAAAAGCTTGAAAGGGAAGCAAAACACTTGGAAAAAATCCCAAACCTGATTCCTCTCTTCTCGCAATGGATGTGAACGTGCTGCCTCAAAGGGGTGGGGTAGAGATCAGGGCAAAGCTGCTCCTCCCTTACTAAGAGGTTCTTGGTGAGTGGAACTCCGTGCCTCAGTTTCCCTGCCTTGGAAGTGGTTATTGAACTTGTAATTACTCCAAGGCCGGTGGGAATTATTTCCTGTGTAATTATTCAGAGGGTGAGGGAGCACAGAGCAGGCAGAGCAGCTGGATGGGCACTCTGGAGCTGCAGGGATGAAGCTCCTGGCTGCATCCTCCTCATCCCTCAGGGGTTTAGGGAGGGCAGATCCCACTGATGGATCAGCTCAGCTCAGCTCAGCCTCCTGCTGACAGAGCTGCCTCTGCTCCATCCATGCCCCTTTGCAACGCACATTTTGGGGGTGCCAGCCCTCCAGCCTGAGCAGCAGCGGCGTTTTGTAAAAATATTGCAAGCCAGCAAATAAATAAATGGTAATTTAGCCGTGGACCCAACCCAGCCTCCCATAAAAGCTGGTGCAGACCAGATTTACAGCGCCGTGCTGAGATGCTTTTATGTGAAACAGAGCTTCAGAGGGGAAGCCATCTATCAGGCAAGGAGCCCGAGTGAATGAGATTTAAAAGGCAGCTTCCTTTTGTTCCCTAATAGTTCGAACAATTCGGTGTGAAAGTGGAGGAGGTGGGAAGGGGGAAATCAGGAGCTGTTTGGAGTGACATTCATAATGGCAACACCGTGCACCTATTTTGGTAATAGGCTTTAAACTTCTGAGAAGGTGAATCCTCTTATTTCCAGCGTTTATTTTCTCCCTCGCTGTAAATTTATCAGTCGGGGTCGAGTCTGTGCAAGCTGTGAGGAGCCTGATGGGAAACGAGAGCCCTGGGTCCTCGTTAGTGCAGGGAACCTGTAATTTCCCAGGTTTCAAACACTCCGGGGTTAATTTGAGTTTGCTTTTCAAACTTAGTCATCGCTGCCTGGTGAGCATGGGCACTTCTGCTCCTCGGTATCCCAGTTCTCCTTCTCCCTGGAATTCCTGGAATCCCTGTTCCCTGGAATCCCTGTTCCTTGGAATTCCTGCTCTCTTGCTCCCTGGAATTCCTGCTCTCCTGTTCCCTGGAATTTCTGGAATCCCTGCTCCCTGGGATCCCTGTTTCTTGGAATCCCTTGTTCCCTGGGATCCCTGTTCCTTGGAATCCCTACTCCCTGGAATTCCTGCTCTCCTGTTCCCTGGAATTCCTGCTCTCCTGTTCCCTGGAATTCCTTCTCTCCTTCTCCCTGGAATTCCTGCTCTCCATCTCCCTGGAATTCCTGCTTTCCTGTTCCCTGGAATACCTGCTCTCCTGCTCCCTGGAATTCCTGCTCTCCTGTTCGCTGGAATCCTTGCTCTCCTGCTCCCTGGAATCCCTTCTTCCTGGAATCCCTGTTCCCTGGAATCCCTGTTCCCTGGAATCCCTGTTCCCTGGAATCCCTGTTCCCTGGAATCCCTGCTCCCTGGAATCCCTGCTCTCTGGAATCTCTGTTCCTTGGAATCCCTGTTCCCTGGAATCCCTGTTCCCTGGAATCCCTGTTCCCTGGAATCCCTGCTCTCTGGAATCCCTGTTCTCTCCTCTCTGTCCCTGGCAGGTGAGATCCTTGGCTGAGGGTGTCTGGCACACCAAGCTGGGCTCAGCATCCCCCCAACCCCCACATTTACCAGTAAATCTCCTTCTCCTGCCTTTAGCTGGGAATTCAAGTTCCCTCGTTTAAACACAAAACAATTCCAGGCTGTTCCAGTGCCTCGTTTTTGCCCTGAGGTTGGGGCAATGCTGGTCCCCCCCGTTCCCAAACCCACCATTTCCCCTTTCCCAAAGGGGATTCCCAATGCCATTTGCAGTTGCTACAGGCTTTTTCCTCCCAAGAAGTGCAGGCCAGCAATTCCAGCCTGCCAAAGAGAGAGGGGGAAAAAAAATCCTCAGCTTTAATCTTTGTGGAGGGAGAGCAGGTGAGGGAACAAAGGAATGGGGAAAGTGAGGAAAGAAAAGGGTGGATGAGAGGGTGTGGAGGGAAGCTGGTGTGTGCAGAGATCAGATGGAAAAGGCAGCTCTCGTGGGCAGGGATGTGAGGAAGAGGACAAAGGGCTGAAGGCAGAGACTGAGGGCGTGTGGGGAAGCAAAGCTTGAAGCAGGAGCCCCCTGGGATCTCTCATTTTGGGGGAGCTCTGTCCCACCCACATGGACCTCACCTCCCCAGCACTGACAGGACCCAAACCCTGTGGGCATCTCTGAGCTCTTGGCCTGTTCTCAAACCACCTGTGTGTTGTATTTCCTAAAATCCCTGGGCTTGAGGCTGGAGTTATTCATCCCACATTCTCTGGTGGAGCTGAAGAAAGGAGTGGGGAAGTTGATTATCCTGGGATTCCTACTGGGAAGCTGTGGGTGGTGAGACTTTGTGCTTCTCTGCTGTGATGGGAGCATCCTGCACTGCTCTCAACCCTCAGGATGGTCCTGGACAGCTGATCCCCCTCATCCCTTCTCCCACACACCTGTGCACCATTCCCATGTGCCTCTTCCCAGGGAAAAGATGGGAAAACCAACATTTCTCTTGGATGTCACAGATGTCCAACCTGGCCCGGGTGTGCCAGGGATAAGCTCGTTCCAAGAGTCTCTGTTAAGGGGAAGGTGTACAAGATCTGCTGGGAAATAAGTTATGCCTGCATGTGACACCCACGAGATGCAGATTGACACAAATTAGCTCCCTGAAGGAGCAAAAAGCTTCTAAAAAGTCAAAATGCATTGACTTTGTAGCTTAGATTTGAAATGACTCAGCAGTGCAGGTGCCTGGTTTTTCCCTGCTGGAGGACAGATCAGAAGAGAACACAAAAAGGTGGTGGAAATGAGACATTTTGGGGTGATCAGAGGCTACTCCTGGCTGCCCTGTGGCTTTCCCTTTCTCCCCACTCAGACACATGCCAGAAATGTATCATTTTTACAGGATTTGTCTGGTTTGGGTTATCTCTGCCCTGGGATCAGGGTCTCTGAGGGCAAAGCAATTCCTCATTCAGCTCAGAGGAAAAGGCTGGAGCAATGTCTGGAGATGGCTGAGCATTTATAGGATATGATTTCACCTATTATCATAACTATCCTGTATTGCATTGTCTAATAAAGACATCACTTTAAACCCCTTACAAGTGGCAATTACCTAATAAAGTGCAGTAAGGATCTTCCAAGCTGGCAGTAAAATTAACATTACTGGGTTTTAATTAATAGCCCAAGCCTGAATGGCTCTTCTATGTCCTGTGCAAGAGGAATGGCTGCGTGACTGTGTGGATGGGACAGGACTGGGAAAAGGGAATCGATGAGCCCTGAGAGGGCTCCATGTCTGGAGGGGTTCAGTGGAGGAGGGGCTGTGTGGGGCCAGTCTGTGCTGGGGGGAGCAATGGGGCTGCTGTGCTGTCCTGGAATCCCAGAATTGTTTGGGTTAGGAGGGACCTTAAAGCTCATCTCATCCCACCCCCTGCTAAGGAGCCCTTCCACTGTCCCAGGCTGCTCCAAGCCCCATCCAGCCTGGCCTTGGGCACTGCCAGGGATCCAGGGGCAGCCCCAGCTGCTCTGGGCACCCTGTGCCAGGGCCTCAGCACCCTCAGAGGGAGGAATTTTTTTCCAGGCATCTAATTCAAATCTCCCCTTCTTCAGCTTAAAGCCATCCCCCCTTGTCCTGTCCTGATGCCACTTCCCCACAAGGAATCCCCGTGAGACCCCAAAATCTCCTTGTACCCCAATCAGGGCTTGGGGCTCTTTACAAAACCCCTTTTGGAAACCACACCGCTTTGCCATCCCCTGCAAGGGGATGATGTCCTCTTGCAGCTCTTTTCCCCGGGTTTATTCAACATCCTCGATGCCCAGAGGATGCAGAGCTCTGTGAGGACGCTGCCCCTGGGGAGCAGGTGAGATCTCCATCCCCCAAAAGGCACGGTTTGATCCGGGCTGTGACAAAGCCAGCGTGTCAGAGCCCGCCGAGCACATTTGTGATGGCACAGTGACTTTATTCCTCACTTGGCAGAGCGCCTTTATTCCTTGCAAATTTGTGATGGCACGGTGGCTTTATTCCTCGATGGCAGAGCGACTTCACTGCACCTTCCTGGCTTTTATGGTGGAACTGGAGGGTTTTTGATGTGCTACAAGGAGCCCTAGAGCGAGGCTGGCTTGTGCTGTCACTCCCCATCCTCTCTGGCCTTTTTTCCGTGCTCCCCTTCCCATTTTTTTGTGCTTGCTGGCAAGCTGCCGGCTGGAAGCAAATAGCAGGGATGCTGCAGTGATGGAGGGAAGGACCCCCGGTGTGCTTCCCAGGAGGGAGTCTCCATCAGCCAGAGAAATCTCAATGCTCCAGCTAGATTGCTTTTCTGGGGAAAGGGGGGAGAGCCCAATCTGCCTGCAAATGCGCGCGTTGGAGAGGGGAAAAATCAAACCGTGGCGTTTAGCAGAGCCAATTTTCTCCAGGAGCAGGGCGAGGGAAGTGGTGCCTCAGATTGGTGCTTCCCCAGCTAATTGTATTGACAAAATAATGAAAGTATTTGTATGCACTTGTTCTTGTTGTGTATAAACCGCGGCAAATAGAAATCCACGGGATTACTTTATTATTTTTTTCTTTTTTTTTTTCTTTTTTTTTTTTTTTTGTCGGTATTGCTGTTCTCAGGCAGCTCAGAGCTGGGAGATGATGGGAATTCTCTGCACTGGCAGGTCAGTCTGCCTTCGTGTCCCACCCTTGTCCTGCCCCAGGAGGGAGGGATGGGATTTAATCACACACCATCTGCTGTCTCCTGGGATGATCCTTAATTTAAAGGGTGGATCTTGACTAAGGAGCATGAGCTGGGGTTGTGTTGGCTCCCAGGCAGCTCTGGGATGGTGGGAGCAGCTTCCCAAGCTCCCGGGATCTGTCTGAGCTGGTTTCCAGCACAGCTGCAGGAATCTTCACCCCAAAACACACAGTTCCCCTCCAGAAGCTGTGCTCCTTCCCCCTGTCACAAAACCTGGCCACTTCTGCTGAGCCCGTGCTACAGAGGGAGTTTTTAATGTGATTTTTCCCTTTTTTGGGGGCGAATCTGCTGCTTTAACCTGTTTCCAGCCCAAATTGCAGTAATGGGATCCCAGGATGGTTTGAGTTGGAGGGGAGCCAAGTTAACCACTTAACTCTGGTGTCATTCCACCCCCTGGTGTCATCCCACCTTCCACTGTCCCAGGGTGCTCCTGGGGGTTCTGGGATGGTCTCAAAATTGGGAGTTCCAAGCTGATTTTGGGGGTGCTTTGATTCCAAATTTGGGATTCTGGGTTTTTTTCTTGGGACGTTTCCACCCCAAATTTGGGTGGTTCTGGGGTGTTTTTGGGATGTTTTCCCTCCGGATTTGGAGGTTTTGGGGTTTTTCAGCCGGAATTTGGGGCTTGTGGTGTGATTTGGGGGGGTTAACTCCAAACTAGGGGGTTCAGGGGTGATTTGGGTGGGATTTCATCCCACTTTTGCGGGTTCTCGGGTGGTTTTGGGGGTTTGGCTCAAATTTGGGAGTCCCAGGGGTTTGAGGGGTCCCAAATTTGGGGATCTTGGGGTTTTTTTTGGATGTTTTACCCTAAAATTTTGGGGTTCTGGGGCTTTGACCCCAAATTTGGGGGTTTTGTGGCTGTTTTGGGGAGATTTTACCCCAACATTTTGCGGTTCTGGGGTGGTTTTGGGGCTTTTACCCCCAATTTGGGAATCTTGGGGTAGTTTTGGGGAGATTTTACCCCAAAATTTGGGGGGCTGGGTGTAATTTTGGAGAGATTTTACCCCAAATTTGGGGTTGCTGGGGAGCTTTTATGCATTTGACCTTAAATTCCAGGGATTTGGGGTGGTTTGGAGCAGGATTTCAGCCCAAATTTGAGGGTTTTGCAAGCCCCATCCAACCCTTGAACGCTTCCAGGGGTGCAGCAGCCACAGCTTCTGTGGAACGCCTCCCCTTCATCTTCCCCTGGTTTATGGAGTGGAATTTTATCCATGCCATGCCCGTGTGTGAGTGAGATGATGGAGAGCGGTGCTGCTGAGGAGGGATTGTTTAATGTGCTCGCTGATCCCACAGCTGGGATCAAGCTGCCAATATTCCAAAGCAGTTTGGAGCTGGGCCTTGATGCTGCATCTATTTATGGGCTCTTTAGGGCTCTGCATCACTTGCTCTTGGTTACCAGAGCTGCAGGTGCAGCTCC
>VZSR01001113.1:1035795-1046705 GCA_013398615.1 Brachypodius melanocephalos | reverse complement strand
GAGAGGAGAGGAGAGGAGAGGAGAGGAGAGGAGAGGAGGAGGTAAATGCCCTCTGCTGCTGCTTTTAAGTTGCTTTTTGGCCTTTTCTCCTCTGTTCCCCATCCTCAGCCAGTGCTGCTCAGGAGGGCTGCTGCTGACCAGCTCTTCTGGCAATTCCAGCCATCCACCTCGTCCAGGCCAGCACTGGCAGAAGAGGCACCACCAACCCTGGAGACAGTGCAGAGAACCAGGAGCCCTTCACAAAGTGTCACTGATGTGGAAATACAGGATCAAATGAGTAGCAATTCGTGTGTCACCGCATGACAGAACAAAGCCCTCTACCGAGGAATTAAAGCCATAAATATCCTACAGGGCCCCTTCCTGCTAACATGTTCCTGACATCTGGAGTGGCAGCCCACTGGAACCTATCTGCTGTCAAAGAGCTGTTGCAATTAAGTCGTGAATGCAGAGGGGAGAAGGGGGAAAACAATTTTTTAAATGACTTGGCAGGTGATGGAAAACCAAAATACCCTTTTCCATTAACGTGAGCAAATTTACCTTAAAAGGAACTGGGTTAGAGGCTCAGGAAGTTAATTGCTGGAGTCATTCAGTCAGGTTTTGGTCTCCTTGGGGTTGGTGTGGGAGCAGTGGAGGGCCTGGGGTTGGGTTCCCACCTGGCTCTGTGCTGCTGCAATTTTTAACTCTTTCTTGGCCTCTTGTGCTCCAGCGTGGCTTGGTGGGCACGTGGTGGGGTGGGAATCCAGCTGGGCCCAGCCATGGGATGGTTTTGGAGAGGCAGTGATGGGATTCACTGTGCCGGGCAGGAGCTGTTGGAGTTTTGGTCATTCCACCACACACAGCCTGGTGCTCCCGTTGTGTGGGTGATGGAGGGACTTAGGAGATCACAGAATTATTAAGGTTGGGAAACCATTCCAGCTGCTTGGAATGCCAGTTGGAAATGGCATTCCCACCAACCATAAACCCAGCACTGGTGTGTTCACTAAACCCTGTCCCCAGCTGCTGGAGATCTGCTGGCTCTGGATGCTGTTGGGTGGGACAAGAAGGAGAAGGGTTTCTGAGTTTTTTGGGGATGTTTTACCCCAAAATTTCAGGGTTCTGGAGAGGTTTGGAGGCTTTGACCCCAAATTTGGGGGTTTGGGGGTCATTTTGGGGAGATTTTACCCCAAAATTCAGTGGGTTGGGTGTTATTTTAGGGCGATTTTACCCCAGATTTGGTGGCAAATAACTTGGCAGGTGGCAGTCATTTACTTGTAAAAGTAATTAGCTTGAGCTGTGCCCTCAGGAGCTGGAGGACACTTCCCAGGGGTTTGGGCTCTCCAGGAGCTTGGTGCCCACAACCAGCCAAGACCCAGGGGTTCCTCTGTGCATGAGCACTGCCCCTGCTTCAATGGGAAGCTGAGGAGATGGGAAGGGCCATGTGGAGGCCCTGAACTGCTGTTCTCACAGTCTGTGGGGTTTTTTCCCAGCCTTGCGGGTGATCTTCACGCCCGTCCCTCGCGCGCCGCAGGATTTTGGATTCCTCAGCCAGGCGCTAACCACAGCACCGCACAGAGCATCACCAGCACAGCCAGATCATCCCCCCATCCACACCAGCCCTCAGGCTCCTGCAGGAGCTTGGGGAGGCTCATTGGGATTCTGGGCACTGCTGGGTGCCCCCCTGCTCGCCGCCTCCCCGCAGAGGTGGGAGCGATTTGCATTTCTGGAGTTTGCAGGAGGTGTCACCCAGCAGAGACACTGGCAAGCTGCGTCTCGCAGAGAATTCATTTCCATGGGGGGGTTTCTCTCCCTCCTTCCCAATCTGGCTGGCTTTGATCTCGATTAAAGCATGCAGCTCCATTGCAAGGCACACCAAACTCTGTCTTGGGCTGGGTTTTCCTCCTGGCTGCCCCAGGTTTGGCTCCTCTACAAAGGGCCAGCAGTTGGGAGACTGCCACCTCCATGTCTTGCACTGGAACTTTTTTCTCTCCGGTTATCAAAAAATCAGGAAGCAGAATTGATGCCAAATGCCTCCAGATGACCATGGCAAGCTCAGAAAATAAAGAATCACAATTGACAAGAGGCTGAGAATCTCAGATTGCATCAGTGACTCGTTTGCAAGATTATATTTAAGGTACCTCTGAGTGGACCTGATTTTCAGAAGGGCCCTGATTGAAGATTGATCCTTGTAAGAGACTATTTCAAAATTACCCATCGCTTTTGGCTGCAGGTTTGCTAAATATTCAATTATTCCACCAGCAACTTAGTCTTGAGCAAACTGTTTTCTGCAATAGTTTTTCCCTCTATAATTTGCACAAATGGGGGAAAAAGACCTAAACTGAATAACCTGTGGCCAGAGATTGGAGCTGTGCTTGTGTTCACTCCTTTTTGCTTAAAAATTGTGTCTTTTCCCCAGCCCTAGGTGATTCAGCACATCCTGTTTGGGTTTCTTGTGTCAGAAATAAGGGCTGAGAATCAACTGGAGAGGAGGGGTGTTCTTGCCCTCCTGAATTTGGGTCCACCTCTTAAAAGTAGGGAAGAAACCCATCCCTCCTCCTTGAAGTTCCAAGCAGACCTTCCCTCTCCATCCCTGCTGCCCTGCCTGAGGTTTGGCACACTTTGAGCACTTCCAGTTGCTTTAAAAATGGGCAAATCGTGGCCTCAAAGGAGTTTCTTCATGGTTTTGTAAGAGGAACAGGACAGGAGCAGCTCCCACACCATCCAAACCCTCCGTCACCACAAGCACCTGATGCTGTGATCCATCCCTGAGCTCCAAACACCCACCAAAACCAGGCAGGAATTTTCCCTCCTTCCAAGCTCACCTTGCAGTGCCTGTGCTGGAGCAGCAGCCAGGTTGCCTGGGCTACACAAACCATCCTCTTGGATTATCCCTGGTAAATAATATTTAGTTTTTCACTAGGAGCAAATGGCCTCGGAGTCCATGGAGTAATTTTGGGCCAGCTTGCAGCGCCTGTGAGTTTAACTCTCCAATTTGGCCTGCAGCAGCTCTGGGCAAATTGCTCCCAGCAACTGCTTTATTCATCCCAAAAACGAGGCTTTGTGCTGACCCAAGCGGTCGACTCAGCACATGTTTTCAGCCAGGAAAAAAGAAATTAAAAAAAAAAAAAAAAAAAAAGGAGGCAAATTGTTTCCAAATGGTGCATGTTTTCTATAAAGGCAGCTATACAGGATGTTTTTGAAGGGGTGGTGGAAGGAAAAATCCATCTGGAAGCGGGGTGTTTCAGCTGGTTTGACTGTTCTGCTCATGTTTTCAGCACTGGGAACACAGGTGCGTGGTTTTAGCTGACCTGTTGTGCTGGGTGCTTGCTCTTTTGAGTTTTATCACGAGGCCAAACATCCTGGATGTCTTCCCTGCATGGGAAAATTGAAGAGAAAGATTTAAAATAGGAACTATCTTATTTTGCATATGGGAGAACTCTTGAGACCATCTTTAGATTTAGACCTGGGTGTTGCAGGTCTCCAGCATCCCCTGATGCTTGGTTTTTTCCCATGTGAAGATCCACTGACTTTCAAGGGATAGCTTAACCCTTTTCCTTCAGCTGCAAAGACTGAGGTTCATCCCTTCTCCAGCTGTGTTCCAGCTGTTTGCCAGACCAGAGCCAGCCTTGGCTGTCCCAGGGGTGGCACTGAACACTTGGCCTCCCCAGGAGCCACCCTTGGGTGGGTGTTTGGCCACACAAAGCTGCAGGACATCTCTGTCTGCTCCCTTTCAGGCTCATACCACACCAGCTGGGCTGGCTGGGAGATGAGAAAGGGCTTGGAAAGGTGGAACATTGGGACTGTGGTGTATGGCAGAGTGACTTTATCCCTCAGTGGCAGAGTCCCTTTATTCCTTGCAAATCTGTGATGGCACAGTGGCTTTATTCCTTTATGGCAGAGTAATTTTTCTGCGCTTTCCTGGTTTTTTTTGATGGAACTACAGGATTTTTGATGCACGGTTTTGTGCTGGGCACGGTGTTTGTGCTGACCCTGATGATTTACAGGCGGCTCTGGAAGTTTTTGCTCCTTCTCACCCAACAAATCTGATGTTTCCTCCAAGGAGGGCTGCTCAGCTTGGTGCCACAGCTGGCAGTGGAGCCTCTTTCCATGCCAAAGGCTCTGATCCCTGCTCCAAGGCACTGCTCCCAATCCTGGGGCTGTGCTTCATCTTCACCCACAGCTCCATGGATTTATCTGTGGGAATGTGAGCTTTGGGGGATGCAGGGGGCTGTCTCAGCAGCTCTTGCTCCTGCTCCTGAGATTTTATGGGTGTCCTACAGCAAACAGGCTCCCTGGAGAGACACAACTGCAGAGATGAGACGCTTTGAAATGGGTGAAACACGGTGACAATATTCTGATTAAAGAAGGGGAGCGTGGCTGATGGTTTTGTCTTATTTAATGCTGACATCCTGAGGTCAAACCGTTCCTCTCCGAGGAAAGCACAGCCCCATTAGTCAAACACAGCAATCTCTGGCTTTGTAGTTTTGTTGCATGATTTATAAGCCACGGGGGTAAAAAAGAAGTTTTTCTCTGGAAATACCAGGGAATATTTCTATCCTTGTTGCGTTCCCTTGCTCATTTTAACTTCAGCTTTACAACATCAAAGCTGGAGTTGAGCTCTCCTGGTACCCGTTTGCAGGATTCAGTATCCTACAAGGTCTGGCTGCTGGCTCTCACCGGTTGTACAGCAGAAATTCATCCCACATCCCTCTGGAATTCTGGAAGGGAGCAGCTCCTGTTCAAAAGAGGTGCTACAGGAGCAAGGAGTCCATTCCTGAGCTCCTTGGCAGTGAGTGGCATGAGCTCTGTGGGTGGGGTAGCTGAAATCCAGGTCTCAGCCAGCGTTGGGACAGAGGTTAATTTTCCAGTCCTGATTCCTGTTGGGAAATGTCAGCTCATCCCTGCCTGGGACCTCAAAAATGGATGTTTAAGGACTAAAACACCTCTCTGCTGCTCTCAGCTAGGCCTGACATTTCGGCTCTGTGTGAACTCTTGATCAGGTCAAAAAGTAAAACTCCCTCTCAGGAAAGATTTGAAGATGATGGAGGGCTTTGTTTCATCCTGCATTTGCAACTCTAATGTGTTCTTCCCCTGCGCTCCCACCCACTCCTCACACTCAACCCCAGACTCTCTACTCACATGGCTATCAGTGTCACTTCTCAAACATGTCTGTCCTTGGAAATCCAGCTTTTCATCAATTAAACATTTTTGACAGCTTTTCTGAAACAAATCTTTTAAAAAAAAAAAAAAAAAAAAATCAATCTTTGCTTTCCCGCAAAGTTTTGGTGGTTTTGCCTTAGAAGACTCCAGCAGCCCTGTGGTGAAGGTGACCCCAGAAGGATTTTGGGGCAGATTTGGGCTGGTGTGGGGCACAGCCTCATGCCTGGAGCTTGGCACTGTTGCTCTTAAGAGAATTTTACTTGTGTGAGTTCCTGGCAGGAGAGGCTGCAGGGGCTGGGATGGAGGAGCATGTGCCAGGTGTATCCCAGCCAGGTCCTGTGCAGGATGTTTGATTTCTGCTTCTCTCCTCCCCTAGAAGCCCCCATCACCCTCCCCACGGGGCTGAAGCCCCTTTCCCCATCCCTTGCTCCCACCCCTCAGTCCATTCCCATCCCTGCTCTTGCTGGTTGGGCTCTGAGCTGTTCCCAGTCCAGCCCAGTTCCCCACTGGACACTTCCTGCAGGGATTCCAAGCACAGACAGGTAACAAGGTCCTGCATAATTTAGAGCAAGGGGCACATTCCTGGATCCAAACTGCCCTGGCATGAATCTTGTGCAGGTGTGAGCCTTGCCCAGGAATGGAATGGGCTGGTGAGCTGTTTTTCTTGGAAAAATCAGGTAAATCTGTTGTTGGCTTCATCATCTTTATCCTCCTCTGCTGCCAGGTTTCAGCCTTTCAATGTGACAGAAGACTTAGAGCTGAAATCAGTTTAAATGTCAGTGACCTCCCCCATGGGTCCCTCCTGTGTTTGGGGGGCAGGGGTTGAGAATCACACCCCAAACACAGCAATGCCTGATAAACCAGAAATGCAGCCATCACATCCTCCTGCTAAAAAGCAGGAAAGCTATAAATAGTCCTGCAAATGTAACTTCTGTGGCCAGCCTTGCCCAGACCTCGCCCTTTTGCCTCAGAATGGGTCCTGTATGTTTTATCTCCTCTAAATGCTGTGTAAAACAATCCATTCCCTTCCCTGAAAATCCTTGTCTTTGTCATCCATCCTTCTCCTCCCATCTGAATCAGATTTAATTTTCTTGCCTAGTGGCACTTAGAAGCCCCTAATGAACAGAAGGTCCCATCCCTTAGTGCCAATCATCCGAAATTGGTTTCGTGGGCATACAAATGCTCCAGTGCTGAGACTGAACTGGCAGGACATGATGGCTTTGCAGTGACTTGCAGACTCCTTTAATTAAGGTGAACATGTTTAGCTGGGAAAAAAAAAAAAAAAAAAAAAAAAAAAGGCACGGTCCATGAAAGTATGCTAAGCATGTTGATTTAATTGGCAATTACTGAATTTAAAATAAGCATTCAAGTGTAGCCAAACCCCTCGTAAGACAAAGTCCAGCCCCAAAGTCCTCTGAGGCAAAGCACCAAGAAAATGAGGCAGAGAAAGATTAAATGCCTTGCCCAAGGTCATGTGGGCAGACATGCTGGGGGTGGGAACTGAGATGAATTTTTCTGTGGCTGTCCTTCCTCTGCAGCATCCCTCACAAGGGAGGGGAGGGGTGGATGGGATATTGGGAAGGAATTGTTCCCTGTGAGGGTGGGCAGGCCCTGGCACAGGGTGCCCAGAGCAGCTGGGGCTGTGTCATCCCTGTGTCATCCCTGGCAGTGCCCAAGGCCAGGTTGGACAGGGCTTGGAGCACCCTGGGATGGTGGAGAGTGTCCCTGACCCTGCCAGGGGTGGAACCTTAAAGGGCTTTAAGGCCCTTTCCAACACAAACCCTTCTGGGATTCTGGGATTCTCCCCATCAAGCTGTGCTGCTCTGTCAGCATCGTGGTGCTCAGAAAGGATTTTTTACCATAATCTCCTGCAGCTTGGAGTGTCAGCTCCAGTGATCAGTGATCAGCTCCAGTGTCTTGGTGATCTTTGCTTCCCTCTCTCCCGTGGCATTGGGAATGCCAGGGAGCAGCTGGGGCAGGGCTCAGGCTCCATCTGAACCTGCCCCTTGTGCTCCAGCCCCAAACACCCTCCTGTCACCTTTCCCCCAAAGTCCATCAGTGTTTGGGCTCTGGGGCTGTGCCTGCAGTGGGCACAGAGCAGCACATCAAACCCTGGCCCCTTCACTGACCTCTGCTCTGTCCATCAGCAGCAGGGGTGGAATTCTAATTACGCTCATTAGGGGGGTTTGTGCTCCCCTCGATTTCCAATCATCCTTCTGCGTTAAAAATCCCTCCCAGATTTTTATCCGAGCATCCTTCTGCACTAAAAATCCCTCCCAGAGCAGGTGGGGAGAGCTGATGGTCCCTTTCATTCCCCATAACCCAATCATCTCTTGGGCATGGCTGTGCTGCTGTGGCACTGGGCATGTTTGGAGGGACTGTGAGCACCAGCCAAGGACTGGCAGAGTTTGTTGGCACTGGCCAGGAAGAAAAAATTGTGGTTTTTATTCAAATACAGATTTATTTTTTAGTTTTTTTTTTTTTTTTTTTGCTATAAATCAGATTATTTTCAGAGTTTTTTTGAGGTTTTGCCACAAAATCCCCTTTGGGGAGGAAAGTTTTGGTAAAAAGTTTTGTTATTTCATGCAGAATTTTTCTGGGGACTCCAGACCTGTGATGCCCAACCCATTATTTCCGCAGAGGAACATTTAAATTTTGGTTTTTTTAGTGCTTCCCCAAGCTTTGCAAAGAGGGAAAACTTCCTCCAGAAACAGGGAAACTTGACTTTTCTGGTTTCTAAGACTGCCTTAATGCTTGCTAAAGTAAATGAAAAGCCTTGCCTTTGTGCCAAGGTGTGGGACACTCCCCCCCACAGCTGCTCCTCTACATCACTGTGCTGCTGACTTTCCCTGTTGAGCTTCCATTGAGGAAATGTGGAGAAATCAAGGAAATCCAGCACTGTTCAAAGTTTTATTCCTGTTCCTCCAAAGAGCAATAAGTCAGGGAGTGGCTGGGGAAAGCTCTTTGCATTTTGCAGCTTTGCATCCTGCAGCTGGATGGAGTGGGGATTGGGGATAGCAGCAGGCCAGAAGGTGTTGTGGGGATGAACCAGGGTGATACAGGGACAGGGATGATGGAAAGGCTTCTAAAACACAGTTACTCCTGGAATTATCTACTGGAGACCTAAAGGAATGAGGGATTTGTGTGGGAAGTGCTGGCTGTGGAGGTGATGATGTGAGCACGGAGAGGGGACTTCGGGCAGAGGCATTTCCAGCCTGGAGAGGAGGTGAGCCAGGGAAAATGGCCAGAAATCCAGGGACCAGGGCCAGGGCAGGGTGATTATAATTCCCTGGAGGATTGACTTGCCAGCTTCTAGCAGAGGACAGCAGGACCCTGGAATGGAGAGCAGCTCTGTGACAGCAGTCAGGTGTCACTGCCCACTGTGGCATTGAGGGCAGGGGAGGAGAGTGCCTGGCTTGGTTCGGGGTGGGCTGCTTGAACCCCTTGCTGGAATGGTGGGAATGTCCATCAGCTGGGAATGTCCAGCAAATGAGGATGACTTTGTGGCACGAGTCTCAATGTCTCAGCACAGCCTTTGGGCAGGAGGAGCCTGTCGCTGTCCTCCAGAGGAAGGAGCTGCCATGGGATGCTGGCTGAGATGATTTGAGGTCTCCGTGAGCCTACAGAGGGACAGTAGCCAGGAGTGGGGGCCCTCAGATTAATAAATCAGAGCCTGCTTGGTGACATCCTGGGCATCAGCGAGGGCAGGGCTGCTGCTCCTGCCTGCAAGGGCTCCTCTCTCCTCAAGACCCTTAAAAACAGCCCCTCCAGCAAGGCAGGAGTTAAACAAACACAGGCATTTCTGCAAGATGCCTACCACAAGCACATCCTTACTGCCAGATGCCAGCTACAAGTGTAACATATTTTTCTATATGTGCCACTTATGCTTTCCACGATGACTGTGCACATGGGGAAGGCTGCCGGGGAGGGAAGCACGGGATGAGCCGGCTGCTGGGGGCAGGAAGCTGATGGCAGGAGTCTCTTCTTTTTACAGAAAGTGAAAAATCAATCCTTGACCTTTAAAGGAGTTTATGAATTCCTGGCTTAGGGATCGATGGGCATCGATTTTTGTGTGTCTGCGTGGGCTCGGCGTGCGCACGGTCAGGTGATGGAAGCCGAGTTTTGCTGAGTCTGGAGCAGGCAGAAGCAGGTGTTGTCTCTGTTGAGCTGCCAGGAGTGAAAACATTATTTTTCCTCCTTTTTCTCTACCTTTTCTGCGTGGCAGCTGCAGGTCGAGGTCACTCAGAGACACCGTGTTTGGTATTTCGGTGACAGCACCTCCCTGCCTCCTGCCCTGCTGCTCTCCATCACCCTGTGGAGCATCCCTGTGTCCCCCAGCCCTTCCCAGGGATGTTGCTGCCTGCCTCTCCTCATTTGAATGTTCTGGAGCATCCCTGTGTCCCCCAGCCCTTCCCAGGGATGTTGCTGCCTACCTCTCCTCATTTGAATATTCTGGAGCATCCCTGTGTCCCCCAGCCCTTCCCAGGGATGTCGCAGCCTGTCCCATGCCATTTAAAGCTCCTGCAACAGGGGGAGGCTCCTGGCTTGTTTTGGGGGGGGCAGCATCACTGTCCATCCCCCCAAATTCCTCGGGATGAGGCTCAGCTGCTTGTTCAGGATGTGATTTTTTGGCAGAGCTGGTCCTGTGGGTGCAGAGGTTTAGGGGCAGGTTGTTCAGGAGGTGATTTTTGGCAGAGCTGGTCCTGGGTGCAGAGGTTTAGGGGCAGGTTGTTCAAGGGGTGATTTTTGGCAGAGCTGGTCCTGTTGGTACAGAGGTTTAGGGGCAGTGTGTTCAAGGGGTGATTTTTGGCAGAGCTGATCCTGTGGGTACAGAGGTTTAGGGGCAGTCAGGGTTGTCACCCCTGGGTGAAGCCCCCGAGCCCAGACCGGCCCAGGAGGTGCTGGTGGGAACCCAAATTGCTGCGCCTGGGTAGCAGCAAGCGAAGCTTTCCCACTTCCACCCCAATAAAACACCAATTTCCTCCAGACTGCAGACTCAGCCAGCACAGAAGTTCGCTTAATGAATTAAAACTCGAGCGTGGCTTGACCTCGGGGGTGTGACGCTCCTCTTGTGAATGAGGATCTCAGGGAGGAGACGTGCTGGCAGCCTATTCCCTGACCCGCTCCCACCAGACGTGCGAGCAGAAGCAGAGCCCTCCTGTGCACATTCCGGGATATTTTTGGTGTGTGTCGGTGCCCGCCCACCCATCTCCCGAGATGAAGCTGACAGCTGCCGAGGAGCCGAGAGGTGCCGGGGGTGGGAGGGGAACAGAAGGCTCCAAAGGCTGTTCAGGGGCTGGGGAGGGGGGCAGCAAACACAAAGGCTGCCGTGTTTCAGTTCCCAAATGCGGAGGGAAGCGTGGCACCGAGGAGCGGCTCCCAGCAGCGCGGGGCTGAGCCGAGGGGTTGGGAATTGGTGTTTGGGCAGCAAAGCCAGAACGGGCCAAAAGCACCCGCTGATAGTGCAGGGTCCCAAAATGGGTCAGGGAAGGGAGCACTGAGGCTCGTCTGGTCCAGCTCACTCTCAGCAGGGTCCATCCCAGAGCACAGGGCACGGGAGGGTGTCCAGACGGTTCGGGAGCATCTCCAGGGAGGAAGGCTCCGCTCTCTCCCTGGGCAGTGTCCCGGTGCTCAGTCACCGCACAGGAAAGGAGCTCTGCCTCCTGTGCAGGGGAATTGCTGGGCTCAGCCCCTGCCTGTCCTTCTGGTGCCATCGCTGGGCCCTGCTCTGCCCCTCTCTGCACACAGGGACAGACAGGGACAGCCAGGGACAG
>VZSR01001113.1:1005477-1015736 GCA_013398615.1 Brachypodius melanocephalos | reverse complement strand
ACCAGGATGCCCGGGATCCTGCCAGGGATGCTGTGGATTCTACCCTGGGATGTTCCTGGGACACCAGGCTGTCTGGGATGCTGCCAGGGGTGCTGTGGGTTCTACCCTGGGATGTTCCTGGGGCACAAGGATGCCCAGGATGCTGCCAGGGGCACTGTGGGAGCTGCTCTGGGATGTTGCTGGGACACCAGGCTGCCTGGGATGCTGTTGGAGCACCAGGTTGCCCAGGATTCTGCCGGAGCCCTGGGATGTTCTGGAGCACCAGGCTGCCTCGAGGCGCGTTGACGCTTCCGTCGGAGGCGCCAGCCAAGCTCCCGAAAACCCGGCACGAGCGTGTGGAAACTCACAGAGCAGCTTTAACTCCTTCCAACGCCACCCTTGGAATCCTTAACCTCGGCGAGGGGCTTTTTTGGCTGAGCTTGCAGGCGGTGCTGCCTCGTTTCTGTTCCACCCTCGGAACGCTGAGTGGATGTGAACACGTTTGTAGACTCCAATTCAGCACGGAGCGATAATGCCGTGTGCCTGGAACGCTCCTCACTCCAGTAACTTCCACTCAGTGATAGGGCAAGAGCTCCAAAGCTGCTCACAGAGGCAGAGCAGTGTCTCCGTACAACAATCCGAGGTGCTTCGAATGAAGAAATGAGATTACAGCACGGAGGCTTTTAGGGGAGACAAACTGGGGTGATGCTTTAGCTTCCTGTTCATTTACCTGTTTATTCAGGCAATTGGATGGGTCATAACAATTTGCAGGGAGTGCTGGATGTGGGGTTGTGCTGCCATCCTGTTATCTCTCCCTTATGGCCAGCAGAAGTGGTCCCTTAGGATTGCCTGTGCTCGGAGCAGATGCACAAACAGCCAGGGCTGTGCATTCCCAGCTCGTGGCATATTTAATGTGAAATCATGGCTTTAATCTCCACAGAGGAAGTTTTTAACCCTTATAAGAGGGAACAAGGCAACTGCGAGGAAAAGGGAGCGAGTTTTTATGCACTCCTATTATTTTTATGATTATCTGAGGACATTTGGGACACGGAGGATTGGTGCCTGTGTATTTGTTAATTTGCTTGGTATATCCATATGGATGATACCTGCTGTGTGTGTGATGTGCAGGCAACTCAGTGCCGTGGGGCTGAATGTCAGGGACACAGTAAAGGAGGTCTGGGTGGCTGGAGAGGGAGATAGAGATGAAGGAGCAAGCGCTGAGGGTGAATGATTTGGCAGGACACCGGTGCTGGAAATGACACCTGGCTCCAAACCATCCCGGCTGCTGGCGGGTGAGCCCCCAGGATGTGCGTGTTGGTCTGGAAATGGGACACATAATATTCCTAATAATTTCACAGGCAGCTCCGTGCGTTTCTGAAGTGAGAGGAGGCACTTGTGCTATTCCGCCTGGCTCTCTTTATGGTGTAATCCCCCATTGAGATTCCAGGCACAGCTCCGCTAATTAAAATGATGAATGCCGGAGGAAGGCTTTGGGTTTCGGGTTGGGTTTTTTAAATTTTTTTTCCTTTCTCCTTCTTCTGGTGGGTCTCGCCGGTATCTGCACACACAGAGGCTGCTCCAGGCAGGGGATATTTGCTCACTGGATGAGTAGCCAGCATAGATAGAAACGCTCCCGTACCCACACACAAATAGAGGCTCAGAGATCCCGAGTCCCACGCTGCTCATGCCAGGCTGGGAATTGTGCTGGCTCACACAGCACCTTCAGAGCCATCCTCAGCTGCCATCCCACCTCCAAGGATGGTGCTGAGCTATGGGGTGAGGGTGAGGTGCCTTCCTGGGGCTCCTCTGCTGGCCTCGCTTGATGTGGAGGGCTTTAGTTCAGCTCTAGGGCTGCTGGCAGGATGCGCCAGGAGGGATCCAGGATCCCGAGGGGCATTTCTCCAGTGCTGTTCCATACTCTCCGGAGTATTTTAAAGAGCTGCCGTGCTGCTCCCTACTGGCAGCCATGTATTGGTGACATTTATTTGCACAAAAAGAGCCGGAGCTAAGCTGCTCTTTCCAGCTCCTGGGGCAGAAATCGAGGACTGTGATGATCCTTTACCTTCCCAAAACACCACCGGGGGGCTGATTTCAGCTGCCCACCAACACTTTTCTACTTCAAATGTCTTGTGGTTTAATTAATAAGAAGAGAGGCTAAATTAAGAGATCTGATGGGCTCTCTTGTGCTGTAATTAAAGCCTTGTTTTGGAGTAGAGGCACTTGAGAGCAGCATTTCCATGCGGTGGCAAGATCAGGGAGCAGATGTGTTCTCCGGTGGGCTGTGAGGGAAGGGAATGAATGAGCAGAAACACATCAGGAGGGTCCGGGGGGGGGGGTTTGGAATGGCTGTCACCATTTGTGTTGTGCTGTCACCAAAGCAGAGCTGCAAAGAGCAGCTCTGGGGTGCACAACACGTGTGCTGACATGAGCTTGAGCAGGGAGGCTTTATGGGGGAAAGGGGCAGTCTGGAGGGAGCAGGATTATTTCCTTGGGATTTTTCCTTTTTCTTTCACTTCTTACATCCTCTCTGTCCTCTCTGTGTCGGTAAGAGGAGGATGGAAATGCTGGGTGGGTTGGATGTGCCCCTGGAGGTTGCACACACAGGAGGCTGCCACATTCCCACATTCCAACTGGGATGTGAGGCTTGCTGGGACAGCCCTGTGGTGTCCCCAGACCAAGAGCTGGGACCCTGCACTCACTATTCCTTCTCCTTCCAAAAAGGTGGTTCTTATCTGATCACTGGCTCTTGGCAGGATCATCTCATATCCCACATCAGAGCCAACCCAGGGATGGCCTCGGGCTCTCTGGGTGGCTTTAGCCACTCTGGAAAAGCTTTGCCTTCAGCTCCTTCACTTCCCCAGGGTGAAAAGGGCTGGAGGAGTTTCCTGATTTAAGAGCAAAATGAAGAAAAACTCCATATCTGAGCCAAAGAGAAAAAATCCCAAGTGGTTTGATCAGTGCCTGCTTACCAATACATCCTCTGAGCATGCCAGGAACAGGGGCAGCCTCAGCAAAGGGGTGACACCATTGCCCTGGGATGATCCCAGCAGAGGGATCAGTCCAGTGTCCAGCTGAAGCTGGCTTTTCCAACTCTGGAATGTCTCCTTCCATGTCCTGAATCCCATCTGAGTGAGTAGCAACCTGACACATTTTCCTGCTCGACTCTTCTTTGAGTTCTGCTAAAAAAACACCTGGAAAAGGTGAAAGTCTGGTCCTCTGTGTGCTGTAACGGGATCAGCGGGGTTGGAAAATCCCTCTAAGACCAAATCCAACCATTCCTCCAGTGCTGCCAACCCCTGTCCCCAGGCGCCGCATCCACATTCCTTTTGAGCACCTCTGCCACTTCTATGGGCAAAAGGTGACTTCCCTGTCACCTCAGTCTCCCCTGGGGACACAGCTCAGTGTGCTGACATCTCACTCCCCTGCACTCGGGAATGCGCGGGCAGATCATTTCCAGCTCACGTCCAATTTCCGTCAGCCTTTGGTGAATTTGCAGCTCCCTCCTCCACCTCTGATCCAAACAGCTGTGCTCGTGGGGGCATGGGAAGGCACAGAAATCTTGAGACAGATGCTCTGACTCGTACTGCTCTTTAATTCTGATGATTTAAATGGAAATTGTCAGCGCCTACTGCGGGACGAGTCCAGGCGCTCCGCAGCCGTCGAGCGCCGTGAATTTTACGATCGGAAACGTCTCTTTTTTCAGGACTGGATTAGTTTGTTTTCATTTCTCCTCTTGCCTGCTGATCATCCAACTGTCTCATTGTTTGGGTGAGACGCAAAGATGCTCAGAAATACCAATAATAATTAAAAATAACAGGCAGCAGAACCAAACCGGCAGCCTGCATCTTGGCTGGTGGCCATTGGAAACAGCTCGGTCCTGAGGCAGCTGCAGGAAAACCCTGTGTCCTGGAGGTTCCGATGATGCCAGGGGGATTTCCATGGATAGCAGTGCCCAACCCCTTCTCTAACTCTCCCCGGTCTTAAGATGCATTTTCCATCTTCACGGAGTCACTCAACTCCAGTATCCCACCCTCCGAATCCATCTGGCTTTCTGCCCACAAGATTATGTTATATAAACCACCCCTAAATGCAGTGTCTGGGAAAGGGCCTTTATGTTTTAATTCCCAAATAGGCAGGGAAAATTGAGTGCTCTGATTGGCATCTGCAATCAGAGCCCCATTCAGCAGGCGCTGTGAAGGGAGTTGATTGCAGTGAGTGCTGCTCTGACCTTCTGAGGCCTCCGCTGCTGCCTCGGCTTCATTAACAGGATAAATATTTTTCCAGAAACAACATTTCCGAGCTGCCAGAAGTCATGACAGGCATGGGGACTGTTCTGTGGCACGGTGTCTGTGGAGGCAGCTTTTTCACACGCTCTGTAGCTGAAGGTTTGGGTGGTGAGTGGCTGTTTTCAGCGGCGTGGTGATGTGGCTGGGGACACCTGGGCTTCTTTCCTGCAGTGCCACCGAGTGGCACAGTGTCATCCTCCCTCCTTCCGTTCTTTCCTCTCCTCAGCAGCTTTCCTCCCTCCTTTTATCCATTGAGTTTGTGAGCGATGCAGAGCAAGAACGCTGCTTTTGGGATGTTTTGGCAAATGGAGCCTTGATATTTCCCCAGTGCTTTGGGGTAACAACAGTGCCAGCAATGGTAGTGGGCTGCTAAAGGGCAGCTGGAGATGTTGTGTCACATGAGCACTCCTGGAGCACGTCAGGGATGTGGATGTGGCTGATAACCTTCAATCCTGTGCTGTGACAGTGCTGCTGTGCCCACACCTTGGTACTGAGTCAAATGCCCCGGAGTGCCAGAGCCTGGGACTCCGATAACAGCATCTGCAGCATCAGATGAGCCCCTCTGGTGAGTTACAGCCTGCTCTCTGCTCCAGGGGCCTCTCAGCATCCTGCAGCCAGTAATAGATGTTTTTAATTCTCAGAGAATTATTGAACAAACATCAGGGAAATATGTTTTACAGTCCAGCGCTGGCTCTGAGCATCATTAACATTGTTATTGGAGACGAGGTGGATGATTTAAGCAGGGACCTCTGACAAAGACACACACCTGTCCATGAATAAAAGGCTGCCATTTAATACCCATGCTGGTAATTAAGAAGAGGATGAGGGTCAAGTGTGATGCCTGTTTCAGAGGTGTCCCCACGCTGGCAGATGGGGTGGCAGCACTAATGCCTCCTTCACCACTCCTTGGCATGGGGAGCAGCCCTGGCTGCAAGGAGGGCTCTGTGAGGGCACTGAGTGCTGGCTGGGCTCTGGGGCTCAGCTCACACAGAGCTGCAGAGATGGAAACCAGCAGAGGCTGCCAACCCATGGAGCAGGAGCACAGCCATCTCCTATTGGGGCAGAGCAGTCTGCCCCCCTG
This sequence comes from Brachypodius melanocephalos, assembly GCA_013398615.1. Classification (NCBI taxonomy): domain Eukaryota; kingdom Metazoa; phylum Chordata; class Aves; order Passeriformes; family Pycnonotidae; genus Brachypodius; species Brachypodius melanocephalos. The sequence goes on along the minus strand of VZSR01001113.1, from coordinate 1,010,390 downwards.
GCTGGGCACTCCAGCATCTGTGGCCCTGGCTGGAGCTGGAAGGGCTGGCACATCCCTTCATCCCATGCCTTGGCAGTGACAGCTTCCCCCTGACCTCTCAGCCTGCCCTGATGCCACAGGTTGGGGCATTCAGTTTGTTTTGTATGGAGCCAAAGGCTTCCAGCCCCCTGCAGCAGTGAGCTCCTGAGCTTCTGAGCTGTGCTCAAGGCATCTCACCAGGATTTTGTCACCAAACAATCCCAGAGTGGTTGGCTTGAGGCTGCACCATCCCTGGAAGTGTTCAAGGCTAGGTTGGACAGGGCTTGGAGCAACCTGGGACAGTGCGGATTGTCCCTGCCCATGACAGGTGGGTAGAAGGAGATGGTCCTTAAGGTCCCTTCCAACCCAAACCATCCTGGGATTCTTTAAATGATGCCAGAGCAAGTCCCTGTGAGCTGGCTTTGTAGGGAATGATGGAGCAGGGAATTACATCTTCCAGCTGCCTTGTACATCTTCTCACTCGTGACACAGACCTGGGGCTGTGACTGGGGAAAAGCTCTGTTTCCATTCCCTTTCTGTCTTCCCTTGTCTGCCGAGGTTCTCCTGTGCTGTCGGGGCTTGCACAGACTCTGCTGGTCTGTTTGAACCCATCTGTCCTGGGCACAGTGGGCACACATCAAGGCACAGCCTGTCCTGCCCTGCTCAGTCTCTCTTGCCTCTGACACCTCTGCCAGCCACTGAAAAGGCTGATGAAAAACCCAGCACTACAAACACGATAATCCTTGGAGGGCCTCAACAGCTGAAATCTTGTATTTTGGCTGTCAGTGAGCTCTAGAAATGCTGGTAAACACTGATTTTGCTTCATTTGGATGCAGAGATGAGCCTATGGGAGGGTTTGGAGGAGCAGAGCTTGTTTGCATGCATGTTTGAGCGCACAGGCGTAGTCGTACACATGTTGGCGCAGAGTTTGGTTCACTTCACTTGCATCCTGCGTAGGCAGCCATGCACGGAAATTACTTCTGCATCACTCGTGATCCTCTGCTGTAATAAAGGACCAGCAGCTGGTGAGCTCCTACAGCTCCTTGCCTGCCTCCCCTCGGACCAAACAGCATCTCCTCTCCACCCACACACCTCAAATCTTCTTTGGTGTCCCTGTCTCCAGCTTTGTTGCTGCCTGTGGCTCTGGGAGAGAAGGGGGTGATGCAGATGCTGGATCCATGGTGGGGAGACACCGGGTTCTGATTGGGAAGGCTCTGTCCTACTGCTGCAACACAGCTTATTCCCAGAATGGTTTGCATTGGAAGGGACCTTGAAGCTCATCCAGTTTCACCCCTGCCATGGGCAGGGACAACTTCCACTATCCCAGACTGCTCAGAGCCTCATCCAACCTGGCTTTGGACACTTCCAGGGATGGGGCAGCCACAGCTGCTCTGGAAAACCTGAGCCAGGGCTTCCCCATCCTCATAAGGAAGAATTCCCTCCTAATATCTAATCCAAATCCATCCTGTTTCAGTTTAAAACCATTGCCCCCTGTTCTATCACAATCTGCCCATCACTGTTGGCACATTCCCTTCTCATGTGAATGGCTCCAGTGCCCACCTTGCAGCATCATGGGTTGGGAAGGCTCTGGCAAACTCTTCCAAGCTGGAGTTTTTGGGAAGCAGGTTCCCTGGGGCTCTGTGTGAGTGACTGTGATGTTTTTCAACCAGACTGCACCCAGAGGTTGTGGGTTTGGTGTAGGCAGCTTGGTGAGGGGGCTGAGGAACCGCCTGGCTGTGGGAGGAGAGGCAGCGGCTCATCCTGTGCAGCCCGGGAGGATGAGCGTGTTCCCAGCTGAGTGCATTGTTATGAATTCCCCAACGGTGGGGGAAAACTTTGATCAGAGCTTGCACCTCATTAGACATCAGAGAATTGAGCCGTGAGACACGGATCCATAGGCAGCCAGGCTTCATTAGCTGGGCTGCTCGTGGGACCGGCTGTTTGAGGAACACGGGGAGGCTACAAAATTGACTTTTGTTTTTAATTATGTTTATGAAGACTCGGTGTTCCCCCCCTTCTGTATTATTTTGCTCTGAGGGCTCAGTTTTGGGCAGCTGAAATTGGTACAGCTTTTTTCATCAAAGCGAGCCTTAATTTTCCTTTAGTCGAATGCTGATGTGTGAATCCCTCTGCTGTGCCCAGGGGATCATATTTTGGATCATGGGCCTCATGGGCCAGGTTTCCACCTCGGTCACCAGATCCCTTGTTGTGTATCCGTGTTTCTCCTGCATTGCAGGAACCAAATCCCAACCTGATGTTTCGATTGAGCCCAAAAAGCCCAAGTTAAACATTGCAATTCAGAGATGTGAGGAAAGAGAAATGTCAAAAAGAAACGTTTCGACATTTCCCAACCAAACCTTTTCAGAACTCTCTGATAAAAAAAAATAGCTGGAAAAGGCAGTGGGATGTGTCAGCTGCAGTTTGGGGTCGAACAAGCAGATTTCAGAGCTGCAGAAATCACTGTGGGACAAATCCAGGCAGGATTTAGCCATTACGGCAGAACCTTTGCAGTTTGAGGCTGGGTTTGGAGAGCTTTGTGTGAGCTGGGCTGCCTGGTTTCCATCCTCTGCCCTGCCCTTGGTTTTTGGGGAGCCTCTGCCTGAACATCCCCTCTAACAGAGCGAGGCAGAGGCCAGCCCTGAGCGAGGCAGGCAGGGCAGCACAGCCACGAGCACAATTCCTGTGAAACTCCTCATTTGACAGACAGGGAGGACGATAAATGTGCCCCTGAAAAGGATGATTTGCACCATTCTCCTTCTCAGCCGTGCTCTGAGAAGAGATGTGCCAAAACACAGAAGCCCCACGTGCTACAGAGGGAGCCCACAGCTGAGAGGATGGAATCACTCACTCACGGACAGCGTTCCAGTCGGGATCACAGCTCAGAGAGAAAATAGAAGCAGGCAAGGTAGTGCTGCTATTGCCTCCAACCTGCTTGATCCAGCCATGGAGAAGAAAAGCAGAGTGCAGAGCAGATGAGAGAGACATTTGCCTCCTTGTGTGCAGGCTGACAAGAGGCAGGGATGGAGGAATTCAAGCAGGTTCTCTCTCTCTCGAGTGGAGGGGGGAATAGGAATCCATCCAAGCTGATTAGTGAGAGGTCTCTCAAAGAGACAGGCTGGCTGGGTTTAATTCCCTAGTCAGCATTCCCAGTATATTGATCTCCTCCTAAGTAGGAGGGAGGGGGAGCAGAGAGAGGGATGGTGGGGAGCAGGGAGAGGAGAGAAAAATAGGTTGAGAGAATGAAGGCAGAGGGAGAAAAACGAGGAGTGGAAGAGGAGAGCAGGGAAACAGGAAAACGGCAGGAATGCAGGGATGCAGGAGCAGCAGTGAGGATGCTCCAGCTGTGCCATCAGCCAGCCCCAGAGCTGCCACAGGAGATGGAGGCATCACTGCTGGAAAGTGAAGGAATGCAGCTTGGTTGTCCTCCCCTAGATCCTTGTCCATGCTGGGGATGCAGCAGACCCCTGTGATGTGGCTGGCTGTGTCCAAGGAAGGGATGCAGGAGCATCTGGATGCACCCTGAGCTGTCTGGGAGGGGAAGGAGGATGGTCAGGTGCTTGCAGATGTGTTCCAGAGCGTGGGGCAAAGGCAGGAAACTTCAGCCTCCACCACCCCCTGCAACACCAGGGGTGGAGAAGGGAGAGATAAAGTCTCTGCAAGACAGAAACGCCCACTCCCAGCAAGCAGGAAGCTTTCATTTCTAGCCCCAGCTGGTTGTGAGATATTGGGCATTAAAAGCACATTATTCTGATTGCTGTCTTACTTCTTTTTCCACTTTTATTCCTCACTTGGATTCCAGCTCAATTTTAGCGTGTAGTCCCTCTAGATCCACAAGTGCCAGGAGTCAGTGCTGTACACCATGCACAGGCTCAGCCTCCCAGCTTTCAGATGGGATAATTAAAGCATTAATCTCTTACTCCAGCAGCCTGGAAGACAGCAGCTGCTAAAACAACATGGAAGGACTGCTACAAAAAGGAGCTTTGCTTCCCAGAGAATGGCAGCAGCACCTTCTGAGGTCAACAAAAACCTCCTGGAGCTGGGGAGGGTCCAGGGCAGAGCACAGTACTGGCCTTTGAAACTAGAGGCTGCTCTTGAGTCTCAGATCTGCTCCTCCCGAAAAACCCAACCTCGTACGAGGCAAAGTGTTTGAATTTCTTCCTGTCAGGTTGAGCTTCGATTGGGTTGGTGGCTCCTTTTCCAAGGAGTTGATGGATCCTTGGGAAATGCAGCCTTGAGCTAGGAGATGAGGATCCATAGTGGGGCTGCTGGATGAAGTCTCAAATATTGTTCTCAAAAATTGTTGGCTTCTCGCTGTGGGAATATGGATTGTTCTTGATTTCTTAATCATCCTTGTGGGAGTACTATTTTTAATTTTTTTGGGGGGGTGGGGATTGTTTTGTTGTTGTCTGTTTTTTTTTTTTTTTTTTTTTTAGTGCTCTTGTGAGCTTAATCTGATAGAAAATATTAATTTCTGGGGCAATACTGAGGTTTAGGAGAGGGAGGGGTCTGATATCCTGTGTGTGAGCTCTGTAATAAGGGATGTTTCTTCGGCAGGGCTAAGGAGAAGGTACTGGAGCGTGACTTTATTGAGATTACTGCTCACCTGTGAGGCTGGGGATGTTTGCTGCCACTCTCACAAGAGTGACAGGGATTGTTTAGTCTTGATTAAATGTGGAACATTGGCTTCAGAAGCTCCACGCCCCCCTTGGGTACTGAATCCCTTCCCTGGTTCCTATCGCATCCAGCTGCAAAACATCTGCAAGGTGCAGAGGGGAGGTTTGGGCTCTTGTGAAGGTTCAGAGCTCTCCCTTAAATACATTATCCCAGAGGAGCTGCTGCCAGAGATGACTTAAGATTGTAGCCTTTCTATTTTCCAAATCCTGTGCTGCATTAGT
>VZSR01001113.1:986490-1005377 GCA_013398615.1 Brachypodius melanocephalos | reverse complement strand
TCTGTCTGCCCTCTGCTCTAGGGAGCCACTCCAAGGCATCACCAGAATAGCAGATCTGGATGAAATTTCTGGCATCTCCTCTGAGAAAGCTCCCCCTGCAGCCCCCAAACTCTGCCACACACCCCACAGGGTTTCTCTTCATGAGGTGCTGTTGGAGCCCTGGGCACTGAGAATTTGGGGCTTTCTGTGCTGACAAGCACTGACCCCCAAGCAAACCCTGCATTGACCTGAGGCTGTGGAACAGCTCCCAAAATTGAGTGACAGCACTGGGATTGTGGGTGTGGAGTTTGAATAGAAGTGTGTGATATCACAGGGTGCAAAACTCAGAGTTTAAGGGTTTAGTATATAGTAAATAGTAATATATATATATATATAAAAGGCAAGATGGAGGATTTAGGGCGTAGGCTCAATTCTTTCACTTTCTTCTTCATGGGTTTGGGTGATGTTTTGTAATTGGATAGAAAAATCCACATTGCGGACCACAGGTGTTTGGTTATTGGGTTAAAAGTAAAAATAATTGCAATTGGACAATTATTGCTTAAAAGCACTTGGAAAGAGTTAGAGACAGCTGCATTTTGTTCCTTGTTGGTGGGAACTCAGGACTTGTGAGACTGTGCTGTGGATGAGAATTGGTGGACACCTGAGTCCCAACACGAGCACTGCGTCTCCTGAGCTTCCATCCTGGCTGTGACAGGAAAAAGAAGATAAAACCCCACAAGGTGCCAATGATTTCCATGGCTTGATTAAAACTCCTCAGCCTGATTTCCATTGGCTGCTGTGGACAGAGGGAGAAGATGGAAGTGCTCCCTGACTTGATGTGATGAAGACAAGGCAGTCTGGTGAAGGCTTTGCAGCCCAAGTTCACAGAGAGCCCCCAAACACTGACCAGCAGCTGAGCTGGAGCCCCATGGGGACCCTGATGGAGGAGCCCAGCCAGGGGATGGAGCTGGGAGTGCTGGAGCAGGGGCAGGACAGAGGAGAAGTGGTGGGATGGATGTGAAGTGGGATAAGTGAAGAGAGGAGGTGGATTTTGCTGTTCCTGCCTCATTCAGCTCTTGGGTGCATTGTCCTTTGCTTTCCATCACCCCCAAGGGTAAATCCCTGCCTCTCCAGGCTCTGGATTGCTGGAAGATGTCCTTGCCACCTTCCTTCAGCTGCAGTGCTCTCCTGGATATAGGAATGAGCACAAATCCCTGGGTTTAACTTCTTTTTCTTTTTCTTTTTTCTTTTTCTTTTTCTTTTTCTTTTTCTTTTTCTTTTTCTTTTTCTTTTTCTTTTTCTTTTTCTTTTTCGTTAAGGTTGTGATTAATAGCATGAGAGACAAACTTTTTGTTTGGACTTAGAGGTTTATTAACTTTTATTTATATTATAGTCTTACAAGCTGTGAGTTTTGTGGTACTTCTAGTTCACAAGGTGCAAGGTGGTGTACCTTTTTAGCTCTACAGAGCCTTTTTAAGGACAATCTGTTTAATTGTGAAATGCTACTTAAATTATTTTTACTTTAAACTTAATAACTAGCTACCTGAAGTCCACAATGCAGACTTTGTTAACTACTTATAGAAAACTACTTAAACTCATGAAGAAGAAGGAAGAAGAAGGTGAAGAAGAGGGACTTAGAAATGCTTAAAATCTTCTATCTTGCCCATATATTACTATATACTAAAATCTTAAAATCTAAGTTTCCAGAATTCTAACACTTGAGAACTGGTAAAAATGTCTTCTGGAAGAATGGGTCTACAGTGCAAAAGAAAACCAGAACAACCCCCCCAGCTTCATCCAGGAGCCACTTCAAGCATCCAGCCCTGGAGAATCGTGGCCAAAATGAATAAAGCACAGCTTTATTCCGAGCCAAAATCAAGCCCTGCCCCAGGCTGCCCTGGAGGAGCCCCTGCTCCAGCCTCCCCTCTGCCCCAGCTTGGCAAGGACTGCTGAGGGAACAAATAACTTTTAATTAAGTGGCCTGTGAGTAGATGGACAAAAGCCCTGGGAAGGTGATGTGAGGGTGCACTTAGGGCCAGCTGTGGCTTTATGGAGATGGACTTCATTACCCTGAGAGCAGGGAAGGGCATTCCCAGCCGGGGAGAGGTGAGCCTGCCATGTCCAGCTGAGTGAACAGCTCAGGCAGTGTCAGCAGCACCTCCTGTGTTAAGCAGGAGATGTCCAGGCTTTTTCTGCTTGTAGAAGACAACTCCTGGAGGAGCCCAGCTCCTCCTTGCAGCTGCAGGCTCCCACCTGTGGGAGCCCTGGTGTTGGGAGGGCAGGGAGGTGGTGCTGCCAGCTGACAGTAATGGGATCCACCTGCTGGAATAAAAAATGCTCCGTTGTGCCTCTGGAATAGCTGCAATTAATGAAATCTGAATAGCCAAGGGCTGGATTCATCTCACAGACCCGGTGGGAGGCAGCTTGAAATGTACCCACAAGCACTGATTGGGGTCTGGAGCCTAATTAGTCCCTGGGAGGCGCCTGGTTAGGATGCAGGATGGATGGGAGTGGGCTGCAGGCAGGGCTGGGCTACACAGGAGCGTGGTGAGCTGCTGTGAGGAAGGGCTGGAAGCTGTCCTTGGGATGCTGTCACCCTGCAACTCCAGCACAGAGGGCACTTGGGCAGTGCCAGAGCCTCTGCCAGGCTGGGCAAAGCTATCCCCATCCTGCTGCTGCTGGAATCAGACAGTCCCAGCAGAGTTTGACTTGGAAGGAGACTTTAAAATCATCTTATTTCACCACCTGCCATGAGCAGGGACAGCTTCCACTGTCCCAGGGTGCTCCAAGTGCTGCCCAACCTGGCCTTGGGCACTGCCAGGGATCCAGGGGCAGCCACAGCTGCTCTGGGCACCCTGTGCCAGGGCCTGCCCACCCTCCCAGGGAACAATTCCCTCCCAATCTTCCATCCATCCCTGCCCTCTGGCAGTGGAAGCCATTCCCTGTGTCCTGTCCCTCCATCCCTTGTCCCCAGTCCCTCTCCAGCTCTCCTGGAGCCCCTTTAGGCCCTGGCAGGGGCTCTGAGCTCTCCCTGGAGCCTTCTCCTCTCCAAGTGAGCACCCCCAGCTCTCCCAGCCTGGCTCCAGAGGGGCTCTGGCTCTGGAGCATCCCTGTGGTCTCTCTGGAGCAGCTCCAGCAGCTCCAGGTCCTTCCTGTGCTGGGACCCCCGAGCTGTTGGCAGCTCTGCAGGGGGGTCTCAGCAGAACAGAGGGGGACAATCCCCTCCCTCCATGTCCTGCCCACTCTGGGGGATCAGCCCAGGATGCCCTTGGCTTTTCTGGGGACAGAACTGTGGATTATGGCTCCAGAGCTGTGTTTTATTCATGACTCAGCCATTTCCCCACCTACAAGATGAGGATAATGATACATTCTTCCTTCAGAAAGAGCTTTGTCGTCTCCAAGTGTGTTACAAACTCTGGTAACAATGGACCTTAATTGAACATTTTCACTTTTTCCGAGTTCCAAGAGAAAGTTTGCAGCGAGAATAATCCTTATTTTATCTGCATTTAATACCTTGAGGTGTGTGGCAGAGTACAGATGGTCGCATCCAAGGTGGGAAAAGGACAAAAAAACTCTTTTGGGCTCCCCCCCTTCCCTGTTGTGACATTGGGACTCAACGTGCTGAGCAAGCACTTGTAAATCAAGCCAGCAAAAATTAAAGGCCCCAGTAATGGGTTGGATTAATCTGCTCTGACTCGACTGTCTGAAAGTTGGATGTCAACGTTTGGGGTTTGTCGCCTTGGGCTCCCTCCTCGTCGGTGGAGAGGAATGGGCACCTCCAGAGGCCATTGATCTCCTCCCAGACAGGCTGCCTGGATGGATTGCCCTCTGGAGGTGCTGCTCCCTCTCTCTCCATCGCTAAACACAGCCCTGAGTACACCTTGGATATTTATATTAAAAGTATATGGAGAGGGAAGAAGGTGAATGCTGCCTGTTGGGGTGAAAAGGAGACTCTGGGTACCTGGTGCAAAAATAGGGATATATATATATATATACACCTAAAAATGGGGATAACTAACATTTCAGGAGCTGCATCCCAAGGAGTGTTTCCCTAAGGAATATCCTGACTGAAGCTGGAGGTTTTTTGGCTGTTACAGTCACCCATGGCACGGTTTGGTATAAATCTGTGTAGCTGCATCTCACACATGGGGGACAAGACAAAACCTGCTGGTCTTGAGCAATCAAATAACACAGGTCCGACCAGCAAAGACACCAGAGCGATGTGCAGCATTATAAAATCATAAACCAGAGGAAATGGAAGTTTTGGGCTCCTAACTAGCAAACCCCCTAAGCTCTGTGCATTTTGTCTTCCTAAAAACCATTCCAGAGGTGTCAGAAACAAACCATGCGTTTCCAGTCTCTTGTGTCCTCCTTCTGTATTTCAAATGAATAATAGATAAAGGAATCATTTTATTTAAAGAGAACGAGTTGAATAGTTTGCTTTTTAAAAAAAAAAAACACACACACCAAAAAAATCCCCACGAAAAGCGCCCTGCCACTCGGTCCTGATTCCTGTTCTGAGGGAAAACTTCCCTTTTTCATTTATTATTGAAGTAAATTAAGCTGATTGTCGGAAACGTGTGTGTTGGGTGAAAACGCTGCCATTGTGAGTTGGGATGAGACGAATGAATTTAATTTACCCCTTCAGTAAAGGAAGCCGCTGAGCAGCTCCAGCTCTCGGCTCCCTGCCTCCTCCTGGGAAAGCCCTGCCAAGTCTCCTGCGGGATTTTCCATGCTGGGATTTTGTTTCTTCACAGGGGCAGCTTGTCCCCTTGCCCTAGGGCTGCACAGGGAAAAAGAGGACAAGGAGACGTGTGGGTTTCTTCCTTGCTGTTTCACAATGGGTTGTAGCAGCCAAATCCTCGCTGGGTTTTTTTTTCAGAGCCAGAAAACTGCTCGGAAGCTGCTCCAAGCAGACCAGAGTCAGGTGCTGTTTCCAGATTTCCTTGGCCTGGTCATCCACGGGAAGCAGGGCTGCATCCCTGGGCAAGGGATGAATTGGCAGCCAGGGGGATGCAGGCTGGGGCTCAGAGCCTTGCTGGGTCCCAGGGGTGTGTGACAGGCTCCTGCCACAGACCAAAGCGCTTCTGTGCCACTGTGGGCACCCTGTTGATGCCAGGAGGATTTTTTGCCTTTACTTTTACACACCTTTTATGTATTCTCCGTGCTTGTTGCAGTGCACCCCCACACCCAAGCAGGTGTATTAGGAAAAAATCAGGAAAATAATATTCCATATCAGGAAAAGAGTTTAAGCCTCACCCCTGAACTTTTAAGGATGAAGAACCAGAATCTTCTGTGCTCCTCTCACCATAATTGGCCCAGTGCCAGGACAAAGGTACCTGTTGGACCTTTGAGCTGTTCCTCAATAAATGTGGCTGTTTTCTGTTGGGCAGCACGCAAAAAAACCCCTTCTAGAATGTTGAATACTTAAGAGAGAGCACAGAGATTCTCAGGGCTTTTTTGGGGTGTCTTAGCAGGTTTAAGGGACATCCCTGCACTGTGCATGGCTTTTATTCTTTTGTTCTCTATAGTTTGTTATTTTCTTTTTAATGAGACCTTTTTGCTTTTTCAAAACACCTCCTATCATACTGTCTTGTCAATCATCCTTCAGCCATTTCTGGGAGGTTGCTGGCAGCCCTCAGATCTTGACACACCTTTGTGGGCTCATAACATGCATACTTGTAATTCCTTCAATCTGATAATTTAACACAGTCCTGGTATTCTGTTAGGCCAAAAGATCAAACATCCTAAAACATCCTCAACGCTGGAAGCTGGAAAGCCCTACGCTGTCTTGAGAAACCAAAGTTCCCTCTGGAATACAACCTGTAAACTAAAATTAGACCCATCTAGGGAAGAATATTTTGGGATAAAGAGGTATCACACCATTCATTCAATCCTCTCATTGAAGCACCTTTGTTAGATGTGCTAATTTGCAAAGTCAATAAAATTGGATACAGGATCTACTGTGTGTCTGTGTTTTTGGTGTATTCCACCTTGGTGAGGTGTTACACCATAAAGATCCTGATTAAACACCAAAGTACAAACCCTTTAGCCCTTAACTGTGTCTGCTCTTAATTTTAAGACCAAGGAAAAGGCATCACTGAGGTTTTGTTGGAAGTCAGGCTGTGGATAAACAGCATTGGGCTTGGGATGAGGACTATCAGATCCCTTGGTAGCTCTCCAAAAGCCCCATTTCTGATCTTGCTTGGACCACAGCGATGCTGCTGACTCCAGGCTCAGCTCTCCCACGGGTCACTGCAGCCCCCTCCCAGCTTGTGGTGGAAAAGACTTCCCTGATTTCCACCAGTGCTTCCAGGAACAAGTTTTTCTCTCAGAAATTGAAGCGGTGGGATCTTGTTAAATGTCCTGCAGGAATGCTGAGAGTGTGTGTGGAGCTTCTGGTGGGACAGTGAAGGCAGAAGTGTGCTCCAGGCAGGGAAAAGCACTCACCAGCTGGGAATAACGGGGTTGGTGAGGAGGAAGGTGCTGCCATTGAGGTTTCAGCCCTGGTGTGTGATGGAGGAGCCATTGAATTCCAGGTTATTGCCTGTGCCACACAGACAGCCAGGCAAAGGCTAAATCCTATAATTATCCAATAATTAAGGTTGTGAAAACCTCTAAGATCATCAAGTCCAAGCATTACCCAGCACTGCCAGGCCCTCCATTAAGCCCTGTCCATGAAATGTCCATGTTCCCTCTGGCTGCACGCCCCGAGCTCGAGCACATCTGAGTGGGGGTCAGCAGTGACAGAGGCTCAGAGAGGGGAAATCTCCTGGAGAGACCCCAGCTCAGGAGAAGACAGGAATACTGGTACTGCAGGGAAAGCTTCTGCTGGGAAAATGATCCCAGAACAAACACAGGGTGACTTCTCACAGGAGAATGTAGAACCAGGACAAGGGGGGATGGTTCCCACTGCCAGAGGGGAGGGTTGGGTGGGATACTGGGAAGAAATTCTTCTCTGTGAGGGTGGAAAGGCCCTGGCACTGGGTTCAGAGTCCAGCTGCTTCTCTACTGCAATGGTTTGAGACTCTCAAACCAACTTGGAGCAACCTGGTCCAGTGGAAGATGTCCCTGCCCATGGCAGAGGTTGGAAGGGGACGGGCTTTAGGGTCCCTCCCAACAGAAACCATTCCATGATCTTGGAGCAGAGAGGGAGAAAGGGGGCTGTGACCAGGTCTGTCTGCTGGTTTATCAGCAGTGAAGGGGGATCTGAACAGCAGGGTGATGCTGGGCTGGGCTCTGCAGGTGGTGCTTTAACACTCAGGTGAGACCCTCGTGCCCTGTTTGTGCTGAATTTGGGTATTTGGAACAGTGCTGTGACCATGGAAGTGTCTTGGGCACCATCCTCCCCCCAGGTCGTGTCTTTAGGCTGTGCAAGAGCCCTGGGGATTTTGGGATGGTGCACAATAACCACAGGGTGAGCTCCAGAAAGCTCCAGTGACTCCTGAGGATCGCTGAGCTGGGGGCAAGAGCAAATGAAGGGCATCCTGTTGGAAGGAAAAGGCAGAGAGAAGGAGCCACAGCAGACCTTGGCACGGGGAATGTTTGCCACTCTAATATTGCTGGCTGCAAGTGTGATTTTTGCTCTGCCAGTGGGTCTGTGTACACAGAACCTGCACCAACGTTGCGATTACAGCTCTCAAAAGTGGTTTTTCTGTCACTGCTTGGTCTGCCCAAGGAGCAGGACAACCTGTCCTGGTACCTTCCTCAGCAGTGGCACTGAGCCACTCATTGTCAACAGTGTTTGGGTACCTGCAAAGCCAGGGCAGCTGCTTGGGTCAACTTATTTCTTGTCTGGATTTGAAAAATCGAACCTAGAAGCTTGTTCAAGTCTTCTCCTTCTTATTATTATTAGGATTATTCTCAATATTTATATTCTCAAATTCAAAATATTCTGGATTATTCTCAAGGATAATCTCTCCAGCCACCATTTTGTGCTTTATTCTCCCCAAAATTCTCCAGCAGTTGCACAGGAGGATATGGCAGAGGGGGGAAGGTTTGATTGAACCTTTCTCCCATTTGGTTTGGCTTGAATTTCAGGTGATTGTGGTAACTTCAATGACCAGCTTTGTGTCTCCATCTCACGGTTGGCCAGGCAGGATTTTTCTTCCCAAGATCAGCTGAGGATCAGCTGCAGCTCTGCAGTGAATGCAGGGCCAGAAGGGACTTTTAGATCACATCAACAGACCCTGGGAAGTCATTAGATACCTCTTTCCTGAGCCTTGGATTTGGTGTTTGTCGAACATAAATCTTCTGAAAAGGTGTTCAGGGTTGATTTAAGGATCTCAGGAGATGCTGAACCCAGGGCTGCCATTGGTAGTGGCTTTTAAAGGTTAATCACCTTTGCTGCTAAACATTTGTGCTGTATTTAATTTGGCTGTCTTTAACTTTTTGGTTGTTGGTTATTGCAGTGTCTTTCCCTGCTGGGAGAAATCACCTGGCATTTTCTTTGATCAAACTCCTTTCTCTCCCCTCCAAGACTGAAGAGTTTCCCTGTGTCCTTCAGCTGAGCTGTGTTTTATCATCTAGTTTATCCTCAGATTGGGGTGATGTATCCTTTTTTGCCTTCCAGGTTTCTCCAACTTCCCCTCTTTGGTTATTTAATAAAAATTAGAAATTAAAAGGGCTTTGCAAAACTGATTTTACAAGCCAAGAGGATTGAGGGGATGGGAGAGGGTGAGGTTTGTGCAGAAATAACCCTGATAAGCACAGGAGAACCCCGACTACAGCTGGGCTTGGGCCAGAAATGGGTGGGACAAATCAAAAGCTTTGTGTTTTAAAGAATGTAATAGATTTTAAATTGCATTTCCTTTAATGAATGACTCACCCAATTACCACAGCCTGAACACCTGCGCCCGAGAGCTGAAGTCCCCGGAGAGACTTTTGCTTTTAACAATATTTATTATGCTGAGTGTTATCACATTAGGAGGAAGCGGGGCAGCAGGAGGCTGCGGTCACGGGCAGCAGCAGGGCAGCCCTGGGTTATCCTCCCCCAGTGCTCTGCAGCCTTTTCCAGCAATTTCGGAGAGCCCCTTTCCACCAGGCTCATCTGGAGGGCTCTGCCCAAACTCCTCGTGCTGTGGGTGGGCTCTTTTTTCTTTTGGGTTATTTAGGTGGGGAGATTGGACAAAGGAGAACGGATTTGGACTGACAAGGGACGGGGTTAGATGGGATATTGGGGAAAAATTCTCAGCTGCGAGGGTGGAGAGGCCCTGGCTCAAGTTTCCCAGAGAAGCTGTGGCTGCCCCTGGATCCCTGGAAGTGTCCAAAGCCAGTTGGGATGGGGCTTGGAGCACCTTGGGATAGTGGAAGGTGTTCCTGCCTGTGGCAGGGGGTGGAACTGGATGAGCTTTAAGGTCCTTTCCAACCCAAACCATTCTGGGATTCTCCGTTGCTCCTTCCAGTGCCTAAAGGGGCTCCTGGAGAGCTGAAGGGGAACTATGGACACAGGTCTGGAGTGCCAGGATAAGGGGGAATGGCTTCCCACTGCAGAGGGCAGGGTTAGCTGGGATGTCAGGGAGCAATTCTTCCCTGTGGGGGTGGCGATTATCCCATAATAATAATAATAATAATAATAATAATAATAATAATAATAATCCCATTATCAGGCCCTGGCACAGCTGAGAATCTGTGGCTGCCCCATCCCTGGAAGTGCTCAAGGCTGGAGGTGGCTCTGAGCAGCCTGGTCTGGTGCAAACCCCACACCTTGCAGCCGTGAGGGCCAGGATAACTCAAATCTGACCCTTTTTGCACAGGAGTGGATGCTCTGGGAAGGCAATTTGATATCATCAGTTATTTCTCCTCCCCCCTTGCTCCAGCATGGAGCAGATCAGTGAGTGCTGAGACCCCCTTGTGTGGGGCTGGAGGAGCTGTCTAGGGGCAGATCCTGGGCAGGGCTGTGGCTGCGCTGGCTGGAGGGAGACAAAAATACAATTATCCCAGCTGCTGGTGCTCTCTGTGCTCTGCCAACGCTTCTGCAGGCCAGAGGGCTGAGCTGATGTATTTATGCACCTTCCCCTGTCTGTGTTTAAACAGCACCTTGGAAAACGCAGTAAAAGAAGCCACAACTCTCTCCAGTGTCCTCTAGGGGTTTTAATTTATTTTTATGGTGTCGGATCCTTGCTTTGTTGTGGGTTTTTTTAGGTTTTTCTTTTATTTTTTCTGCCGGTGCTGGATGTTGGCTTTGCTGCAGAGCAGAGGTGGTGCAGAGGAACAGAGGCCAGCGAATTGCAGAGTGTGGAGAGATATTGTGAGTTAGGATGGGGGGATGTGGCAGAGCTCCCAATGATCCCTGGTGTTATTTTATAGTCTACACATTTATAATCATTCTGTATTTTTTTATCTAATCGTTTTGGGCGCTGTTTTTCCTGGGCCACAGCCAGGATTCCCTGCTCTGTTCAAGTCTTAAGCCAGGCACTTCTGCATCCCTGTGGACAAATCCTGGTGTGAGCTGAGGGTGTTCAGTGTTGCCCCCAAATCAGACAGCCCCAAAATTGCTGTGGAGCTCCTTGCATTTTCCAGCTCTGGATTCTGTGCAACAGGGAAGGTTCCTGTGTGAATCTCTAGGCCACTCTTATGCACACCAAAAACTGTTCCAAATGGTTTTATTGGTTCCTCCAGTGACTAAAATAGCAAGAAACAATCAAATTCTCTGCATTTTGTAGGGGATGAACATCCTTTTCTCGTTGCAGGCAGGACCAGGCTGATTTGAAGCCACCCCAACTCTCCTGGCCATGCTGGATTCTGCATCACCTCGAGGAGAAAACATCTCTGAGCTACCTGATCTTTGCTTTTGGTTTTCTCCAGGTTTGAGATTTTCTGATTGTGTGCCTGGAGGGCACAGAGCACTTGTCAAAGCCCTGGGGATGGTTTATCCTGTGGCTGTGAGGTGTGAAGTGCCCTCACAGTGGGTTTTTGGGAGCCTGGTTTCCTCTGGCTGGCATTAGGTAGCCTTGTTCCATGCAGAACTGGAAGATTTTAAATATGATTTTGAAAACCTGGGGATGTTTCAAAGCTTATAAGGCTTTTGACCTGTCTCATTTATGCTCACCTCCTGCATTGCAAAGGGGGAAGCTTAGAAATGTGAATGATGTGAAATACAGTGTGAAATCTTTTGAGATGTCTAAATCATGTGCATATACACACAGGCACTTCCATCTCCTTAAAACTTCATCTCTCCTTCCTCAGTGGATCTGAGTGCTGGGAGGATGCAGGAGCAGCTGGGGAAGAGTTGGGAGGAGGGGGAGAATTATGAGGATCTCCATCTCCCATCCCCAGTGGCCTCCTGCTCCTCTTTTTTCTCCATCAGGATCCAAATGCAGCATCCTGATTCAAATCCCCTCTGGGACGTGGGGACAGCAGGAACAACCCCCAGCCTGCTCTGGGTTCTGCATTTCTGAGGCTTCCATGGCTTTTTGATCCTTTATTTTCTGTCTCACAGAGCTGTGTCCCGAGATGTCCCTTAGGTGACACGTTAGTATTTCTCCCTAAATGTAAGTTTTCACAATCTACCTGCTTTTCATATAGGTGTGTGCTCTTCCTGCTAATTTTTCAAGTGGATATGTCAGACCTGGCAGCTGAGTCCAGGCTCTCTGCTGTGCTGCAGAGGTTTTTTTTCTGGTCTTGTTAAAGGAAACAATAAATTGAGTGTGTGCCAGGCAGTGTTGGAGGCGTGGGGGTGCAGGTGGGCTCTGCAGCATCTTTCTGAGGACGTTGGTGGGAGAAGAAAACCAACCCGAATCTTCAAAGCTTTTGAAAATTTCAGCTGCTAAGGGGTGACCCTCTGGTTCCTGGCTTTCTCAGGGCCATCCCAGCTCCCCGAATTTTGTTCCTGCTGGTGTCCCTTGGTGTCCGAGGGTTGGAGGGCAGGGACAATCCTTCTTCTTCCTGTGGCATCACAGCTGCCTGACAGCCCCTTCCAGATGCTGCTGTGGCTGAGAGGGAGTGGAAGGGTAAGGAAACCACGAGGAAAGGCAGAAAGAGGGAAGGAATGGAGGGAAGGAATGGAGGGAATGAACGAGGTTTGAGCAGCATCAGCGACCCCAGGTTTCCCCAGTCATTCAGTGTTTGCCACCTAATTCCATCCCAAACACCCTAAACTGGAAATAAAGCCCTGTTTAATAAACAGCAGTTGGCATTTCATTTCCCTGAATGCTCTGGGAGCAACTGCTCATTATTCTGATGATTCCCCCCCACTGTAATTATCCCAAACCACCATTCACAGATTCCACTGCCGACTTGCACGTCCATGCAATTGCACGCTGAAATATGTATATATTTTGGTGTCCTATTGAAAATTCAATAGGATCCAATTTCAATTGCTATTGCCTTCGCCGCCGTGCCTCCCCTCTCCAATTTCCCAGTGCTCCAGCTGCACGGCAGAGAAGAAAGGATGCAGCAGACATAAACAGCAACGTCCAGCTGAAATGGGGAGAGAAAAATTACTTCCTTGTACTACCACTCTCCTGACAAGAGCTGACTCTTTCTTTTTTCTGTTTATTTTTCCCCCTTTTTTTCCCCCTTCTCTTCTTTTTTTTTTTTTTTTTTCCCTACCACATTCAATTTCCTAGCTGTGCCAGGCAGGTTGCAGGACTAATCTTGAATGTGCTTTGAGCTTTCTGTGTAACACCAGGGGCTTTTAAAGCTTGGGATGGGGAAAAGGAGGAGGAGGATGTGGGGAGTGCAATTAGTTTGGGGTGGCAGGATGAGCAGGAGAAGCTGAAATTGCAAATGAGGGTTATTTGGGGAATACAAATCCCCTTCCTCCCAGGGCTGGTTCACCTGGCTTTCTCTTTTGGCAGATGGAGAGTGGGAGATGTGAATTAGATGGGAAAAAATTCCCTAGACAGTCTCTGCGGGGTCTCAAACGGTGCTTTCATCACAGCCAGTGTTTTGTAACGTGCATGTTTATTTTCCCCTTCATCTGGAGTACAAAGGATGTGGTGTTTGAGACCTGCCAGGGGTCGACTGGTGATGGGAGGCTGGGCTGCATCCCGAGGTGTCCCTCTGGCTCTCAGGAACAGAGCGGGTGCTGGGTGCCTTTGAGCACTGCAGCAAAGGTGCTGCCACTGCTGCGCCTTCCAGAGCTGAGAATATCCATCAATAAATAACCTCTGCTGGGTTCCTGTCTGTTCCCAGCTCCTGAAGAGCTCTCTCCAGGTGGGATCATCTGAGACATCCAGGTGGCTGCAGGTTTCTTTATTGCCACAAGTCCAGCTGGTGTGGTGGGTCACTGCTGAGCCACCTCAGTGTCACCACAAGCTTCAGAGGAGCTGGAAAAGAGCTGTGCAGGAGTTTCACCCCCAAAATTTATTATCCCATTTGGAATAAAAGATGGGAATTGTCCTGTTTGAAATTCAAAAATTTGAGAATCTCTCTTCCAACACCTTCCAGGACAGACTTGGGCAGCTGGCTGAGGCTTTGTCTTCACTCCCCAAGTCACAGAGGGAGCTTGAGGAGGGGAACAAAAGGGAAGGGAAGGTGCCAGGGCTGTGTCACCCTCAAGCCCAGCAGCACACACAGCCTCTATCTCCTGGAGCCATCAGTTTGCAGAGTCTTTGCCCGTGTAGCGGTGCCTCTTCCCACATGGACTTGTTGCCTCCTTGTAATCCGAAGGTAAACAGAGTTTTAATCAGCTGGAAAGCAGGGAGAGGAGGCGGCGAGCCACGATAAGAGCCCGGTTGGGATGGGGACTGATGGCAGCACGGTGGGTGGGTGCAGGGAAGAATCCCTGCAGTGTCTCTGGAATACAGAGAAAAATGGTTTGTTTGGGGGAAGGGAATGAATGAATGAAGGGAATAGTGGGACCAAGCAGAGCGTGGCCACTGAGCACCCCTCCAGAGGCTCTCACCACCTTGGTTTCCTTCTGTGTTGCTTGAAATTGGGAATTTTCACAACAATTCTTTTCTTGCGTGGAGAATAAAATTTCCTAAAGAATAACATTTCCCTAGGTGTCACAGGTGCCCCATCCTTGTGCACTGGGCAAGGGCAGGGCACTGTGAGCATCACCTTCCTGCAGGGATGCAGGTCACTGCTCCCTCTCTGCAGATTTGGGATGTTTGGGGTCATTCAGCCTCGCAGGGTTCTGGGTGCCTCTTGCACGCTGCTGTGTCATATCCAGGTGGGCATTTTGCCTGGCTGATCCAGACCCTTCCCCATCCACCCTTTCTTTCTGCTTCTTCTGCTGTGAAAACCACGTTGTCCCTCAGCTTATTTTCGTAGAAATTTTGCAGGAATTTCTGCCCAAAGGTGCCTTCTGCATCTCGATATGCACAAAGGGATGGTGTCCCTGGCTAACACCATAAATGTATATTTTTATATGATTTCCAATGAATGACCATCAAAGAGTCACAGAATATCCCCACTTGGGTGGGGTGATCCCATCAAGCCCAACTCCAGGTTCAATTTGAAGGGGAAACGAGGTGTGCTCAGTGCTGGAGCTGCTGGGGTTTTTATCTTCCTTGCAAGGTGCTGGGATGCCAGAGGAGCTGCAGACATAGCTAAAAGCAGCCTCAGCCAGAGGGCTGGGATTTGGGAAGGTGCTGTGGGTACTGGGAGCTGGGGCAGTGACCTGGTGCCCTGCAGTACATGGCATTACCGTGTTTAATGTACTCAGCTCTAATCTTTCTCTAAACACAAGCGATCTTGCTGAGTTCAGCACTGAAAGAGCAATAACCAATGAAGGAGATGAGATTAAGAAAACTCACAAGAATCAAATGTGCTAGAAAGGGCTGGGGAAGTGCCAGGGGCACTGCAGTAAATGACCTCCCTGGGAATCGAGGACAAATAAAATCCATGCCCCGTGTCTCTCTCTCCTCCCAGGCGCCTTGTGCCGATGCTGGGGCCCTCCCCTCCCTGGTGGGGCCATAGTTGTTGCTTTCAGGGTTATTTTTGCACTGGAATACAACAAATCCTCTGTGCTATGGGGCCGAGACGAGGATCCGTGTCGCTGCATTCAGAAAAACTAACCTCTCGAGCTCAAGGAGAGCTGCTTCAGTTGGCAGGAGCATTATTCTGTCTGGAACAGCCTTGAGAGGGCAAACAAAACCTCTGAGCTGTGGCTCTTGTTTCCAAAAGATCTCTGCAGGCAGGGATGCTGGTGAGAGTGGCTTTTAAAAAATTATCTGTGAGCCAGAAACAGGCAAAAATTGACCCAAATGCCACCAGGACGGGATGGAAATGAGGCTCAGCATCCTGAGGGAGTTGGTGTCCCAGTCTGAGCTCCGCTGGGCTGGGTTTGGGAAAGTCTCACCAACAACTTGCAGGTGCTCAGTGGGCACTGTGGGGGCTTTTATCCCAAAGGATGGGACGGTGGAGGTGATGGGGGTTCAGGGAGGTTCTCCCTCAGTGCTCAGCAGCCTGAGGATGTCCTTCACGGATCTCAGGCATCCCAAATCTGCTGCCTCAGATCCCTGCCCCTCGCGCCGTGCAGCCTCGGACGCTGCGAGGATGACTTGGCAGTGATATATTTACTACAATTACCATCTCCCTTCCCAGAGGAGGGGGAAAAAAAAATAGATGAATAATATGTTTTGAAGGTGTCATGGAGTGAAAGCAAGAGAGGAGCTTGAGCCTGAACTTATGAATAACTTATAGGCTTCCTCCCTTCATGCAGCTGCTCCGTTTGGGCTTATCTTTCTCACCCGTAGGAGGTGTAATTAAAGGAGCAAAGCCGAGGTCCATGGGCACGCGTCTGTCTGGCTCCGTGTGTCCTCTGCAGGCCGGGGCACGGAGGCGCTGGAATGCCTTTGTGTGGACGCGTGGGCAAGGCTATGTGTGGAGCTTTACAAATTTTCCCCCTCGTCAGGGAAAAAGAAAAAAAAAAAAATTAAAAGGTCATTTTGCATCTAATTCAGCGCCGGTGTTTTTGGCGGAGTGGTGGGAGCATTGCCTTAATTCTCCCCTTGCACGAGCAGAAGTAATTTTGGATGGGGAAAAGCGGGTGAGCCCTGCAAGCCTTAAAATCGGGGAGATTTTGGTTCCCTTCGTGACACAGCTGGAAATGCCCTCCTTGGCCTCATGTGCTGGCTTAGCCTTCCCAAGTCTTATTTTTTCCAGCCCTAAAATGAGAAGCAATTTGCTCTTGTCTCAACAACTTCCTCTGCTTTCTCTATTTTGACTTGAGGAGCTCAAGGGAGGGACTGTTTTTACCGGGTGTACACACGGGGTGGAACATAATGGAACCGGGATCTTATCAAAGGCATGCCAATGCTATTGTAATGCATACAGTAATTATAGGGATGTATATGGAGGGCTGATGAAAAAAAGGAAAAAAAAAAATCCAATGAAACATGGCATTTCCCTCTGGAAAAAAAAATGTTAGCGAAATAAAACCACGCCTGGGAGTATGTCAGTTCCAGCAAAAAATGTCTATTAAAAATTATGCAGTGCTGTTCAGCAAGGTCACAGCGCTCCTTTTAGAGCCAGTTAGAGGTTTCCTTGCAAAGCAGCACAGCCCCTTTTTTTTTTTTTTTTTTTTTTTTTTTTTCCCCTGCAGACTTTTAGTCAAGGTGTTGTGTTTTGGGCTTTTATTCAGATTTAGGGGCAGAAAAAAAAATGGAATTTCATAGAAATTTTGCAGGAATTTCTGCCAAAAGGTGCCTTCTACATCTCAATATGCACAGAGGGATAGTGTCCCTGGCTAACACCAGGTATAAATATATATTTATATATGATTTCCAGTGAATAACTTGTTCCCCCCATCCCTATCTCAGGAGTGCAGCCCTGCTATCTGCATGTTCCTATCAGCCCAGCACACAGATATGGCCGAGTGTAATGGAGATATTAGGCACTTATTGCAAGACATTCTGTTGAACATCACCTGCTGTTCAACATGAAAAGTTGATGTTCCACAAAGCCACAAGCCAAAGGCTCCTTAAGAGCTGTTCTGGTGCATCGGGTAAATATCCGTGCTCGGAACGAGCGCTGTGTGGATTAATAATGCATGGAGCAAATCTGGAGGAAGAGCAGCCACTGCGTAGGGCTGACTTAGAGGCTGCTCTCCCTGCTTAGGCAAATAGGCAGGGAAGTTGTGTTTTTTAAAGCATAATGTGTTGGTAATAAACCAGACCAACCTAATGGACTGCTTCAAGCTGCTCCGAGTGCAGTCACTGGCTCAGCAAGCTGGGGTCAAAGGAGCCCTGCCAAGGGTGGTAAAAATTGCTGTGGGGGATCTTATTGTAGGCAATTTATGCTGGTGGAGTGGTGGGGAAGCAGGGGAGAGGTTGAGGTGGGATGGAGTTGGGAGGCTTTCCTCCTCTCCAAGGGTTTTCCATCAGCTGGAGGTCTCTGGGGCAGCAGTGGGTTTGTGCACTCCAAGCCCTGGCATCATGACAAGATTAAATCCTCCATCCCCCGTGTTTGCTTCTGGAGAATCATCCTGCTGCACCACGGGTGCAGCCCAGGACTGGGTCATTAGTGCTGCTGTGCTAATGAGCTTTTCCTGTCCTAATGAGCTGGGAGGTGGTGGAAGCCCTGGCAGGCTGTGGGGTGCTTCTGGGGGTACCAGAAGTGGTGATGGGGAGCCCTGGATCCACTGGATCTCCTCAGGGTCTGTGGATTGAACTAACCCTTGGGAGAGGGAAAGGAAGAAGAACTCAGAGCCCTCCGCATCAGTCTGGAACCACTTTTGGGCAAAACTGGTGGATCCCAGCAGAGGAGGTGTTGGGGAGCAGCTAAGGATGGGTGGAAGGTGGCTGGGGACAGGGTGACCCTTTGGCTGGCTGGTGGCAGGGACCCACAGGCATCAAACAGGGCTGGTGGCAACCTCCAGTCTGAGCCGCCAATCCCTCCCAACGTTTGACATTTGGATCATTGTCAGATCTGTGGATGGGGCTTAGGCAGAGGGACCTGTGCTTTGTCACCTCCCTGCAGCACGACCAGCCTGGATCTGACTCAGAGTCACTCTGGGTGATAGAGAGAGAAACGCAGCTGGATTTCCAAGAGTTTGCAGCCAAGTTCTCCTGAATTGCAAAGTGAACAGCTCAGATTTTTGGAAGCCTCTGAGGAGGCATAAATACAAAAAGCTAGGATATCTTTAATTTTTTTTTTCCCCCTTTGTCATTTTTTTCTTGGTATAACGTTGTTTGAAGGGGCTGTGAGTCACCTCGAGCAATGAAATGAGACATCCTTATCACTTATGAAAATAATATTTAATGTGATAGTTTTTATTTAGGTTGCTTTAAAGGGGTCTCTAGGGGTTCAGAGCCTCAGATGTTCTTTTTATTGGACAAAGAGTGGAAATAATTCAAGGCTTTTGCTTCAAGGATCTTTTCTGTGTGGGCATGTGGGTGTCACGTGGGTGTCATGCATGTGGGTGTCATGCCCGTGGGTTGTGGTGTGCACGGATGTGTTTGGTTTGGGAATCCTGAGCTGGAGAAAAGTCTATTTTATTTTTGGTGTTGTGAAATAGGGACCAGCAGTTGGCATGGGCAAGGGGCTGAAGGAACAGGAGCGTGTTCAATCCTAAACTGGGTCCAAGGGGCCCAGATGCTGCTCAGAGCAGGAGATGGGCTTGGTGTGAGGAATCAGATGAGCGTGGTTACAGCTCGGGAAAAAACCCTGATCTGGACTAAAAGGAGATTTCTGCTCCAAACTGAAGAGTTTTTTCCTTATTAAATTTGCTTTTAGAGCCATTTCCAGATGGGTTTAGGTGTATAAGGGGAAGAGCCTTGTTGGGGCTGTCCTGCAGACACCAGCCCCCCAGGAGCAGGTGCCCCTCTTCCTTTGGGGTCAGGCAGGTGGGACACAGGGGATGTGTGTGTGAATCCTTCCCACCATCGTGCAGGGGGAGAAACTGAGCCACAGCATCACTGCAGCTGCTCCAGGAGGGGTTCACCCCCTTTCCCGGGGGGGAAGAACTTTGGGGCGGATGGCAAGGATGCTGTGGGGGTGTGTGGATGATGGAGCAG